>JARHVA010002980.1:2150000-2240589 GCA_037957365.1 Torreya grandis
CCTAGGGTTTAGAGCAAAAGTTTTTGATAAAATCTAAAATTTCATGTATTCAAATGAGTATGATAAAACTCATATTTTTCCTGCCATTCAAATTTACAAATAATGAAAGACAATCTAACCTAGGTATATGGTATTTTACATTCAATATGTGAAATGATAGCCTTTTTACTCCCCTATTATCGAGCTCTCCTTTTCCTTCTTCCTATACCATATTCTTCCTCTCATTTCATTCACCTTTTTCCTCTTCTTATTCTTTTCCCCCACTCCTACACATGTTTTGCATTACCAAATAAATCGCTTAAAACTCTATGAGTTCCTCATCATGTAGTTTGCATTCATCAATGCACCACTATCTTCATTTACTATTAAGTTGTAATTAATATCTCTATATCTAGCATGGTAGGTGTGGAAACCCTCCATATTCCAAGAGGGAAGTCATCTCTTATTATTATTACCATAAAAAAACAAAAAACATCCCTAATTTCATTATCATCAACTTCATGATAAACACCAATGGATATAAATAAATAAAAAACCAACATCCAAAGTTTTGAAGTTCATTTCAATCAAATTTCTTGTTCTTAACCTAATTTAAACCCCTCTATATGCCATTAAAAGGGGAAAATCAAGTAAATTCTTTTAACAAAACTAATAAACAACACTTTCCTAATGTTAAACACATAATTGCTTTCTTTGAACATAATTAAAAATAATCTAATTCATGACAAGATTTAAATTTAAAGCATGATAGCCAACACAAGATCTATGCTAATAAAATCATCCAATCAAATAACCATTCTAAACTACTATAAGCAACATTATTTTCACTCAAGTAACTAGTATGTGGTGTATGCAGTTCATCATAAATATCTCAACCACCAATGCTAGTATCTACACCCTGATCTATACTTCTTATGAGGGAGGGATAGTCCTAAAACTATCTCAACCAAATAAATAGGTAGTTCTTCCAAAATTATCACAATAATCAATACATAAGCATTAATAAACTACTGTAATGTAAGCCACCTGCAAAAAAAATTATAGTCAATCATGATCATAGAGCATAGTAATAACATATGAAACTACTATACACATAATAATTTATCATGAATCAACAATATGATTTTAAACCATGTAATATAAATACTCAAATTAGACATAAAATAAAACTATAAATCATTAGTTTCAAAATATTTTACTAATACTTAAGTAGTTTTATAGAGCAAAATTGGATGTGACATTAGGACTCAAATAAGGTCATAATAATAGATATTATTTATACTTGGAATTCATTTAGATAAATTGAATAACATTATAATAATATATGATAATTTATGCTTAAATGTTTAGAGGAAAGGATTCCAAAGCCTTAGCATATCACATGGGGTATATCTCTCACTAGGGCCCAATATAGATAAATGATTGTAAAAATGATAACAAAAGGGTGTATCAAGGATATAATAAGGATTTTATATGAAATGAAGTGATGAAAAATGGTAACCTAATATAAGATAGATATAACCACTGAACTAATAATAAAATGAGTGGTGCAATGGTCAACCAATGGATGTTCTATGCAAACTAAAGTGATAATGGAAATCCTAAGAAACCTTGTATCAATACTAGTTTATTTGTTATAAGGAAGAGCATAAGAAAGGATAAACAAATACATTCAAAAAATAAATAAGTAATATATAATCTGCCCCTTTGGCTCAAGTGGTAGTTTTCAAGAGATGTTATAGGTTGAAGACCTCAAATTAGAAAACAAAGACACACACACACACACACACACACACACACACACACACACACACACACACACACACACACACACACACACACAATTAGTTTTAGATTCTAATGAATAGGGGTACTTCCTCAGTTCACTTCTCCTATTGAAATTCAAATACAATAAGAAATACTGGACCTCCAAGATAGTACTTGTCATGCCCAAATGTTTTATCCCAAAACCCAAGAATAGTGTGGTATTTTTTTGTTTACATAAAATTAATGTTTATTAATTATTTAACTATGGTTGATTAATTTTTGAATACTATTTTCAAACATACAATGTTACAACAAAGTGTTACACTTAATTATTTAAATGGTTTAATTAATCTATAATGTTTCTAAATTCATAACAAGACTTCACAAGACAAAGAAATACAAAGAAATTTAAGAGAATTAAATTACAAAATGGTATTCAAAATTATTACAACACATGAAAGTCCATTAATATTAAATTAATATATTTACTATGTGAGAGGAAAAATTATAATGTCTTAAAATAAGGTTTATTTTCTTGATTTATTTTCATCATTGCATGGAAAAAGTGAATAGTAGTAATACATGGCATAAAGATCACAATCATGAAGGAATTCATAAGGGAGGCCACTGGCATGTCCTACGAAGGGACAAAGGCATTCAAGGATTAGACCAAGAAGAAGGAGCTCCTTTAGTGATTTTTTTACATGAATGAGTTCATGAAAATTGACAAGAAGGGTTTCCCTTAGGTAGACCTTCCATGACATTGGTTAAAAATATGCCTCCAATTAATGAGATACATGACCTTAGAGGATAAATATACCTTAATATTTTCTCATCATTTTATATTATTAAACCACTTTATAATATATAAGATCAGCTTACCATTTTACCTACTAAAGTCACTAGAATGTACTACCTTATCCTACTAAGTCAATGACTTTAACCCTGTTCTACATTAGGGGCTTATTCTACTACTTGTTAAGCATGGTCAAAATCTATAAGGGAGGGAGGTCCCCTAAGGGGATCCTTCACCAAGGACGAATTTAAAGAGGACTCCCCAAAGGAGGACCCCCCTCAGGATCCTACCACCCATCTGTTAGGACTCCCCAAGTTAGTTTGTCTAAATCCTCTGTCAAAGACTTTCCTTTTAAGCTTTTTGTTCCCAAACCCAATCCGATCTTCCTAAATGAGGGAACTTCCATGGAAGCCATTAGGAAGGGAAAATTAATTCTATTTGAGGAGCTTAAAAATAACAAAGAGTAACTTAAAAACTTCAATAATAGGGTGCAGGAGGCCAGTCTAACACTATCTAGCCTTATACAAGAATGGAATGCTCTACATAAGCAGGTTGACTCAATGGTTTAGTACTTTTTCCACTCTACTAAGATAAAATGGACCCTTGTCAAATATTTTCCAAAGGTTATGAAACCCCCCCACCTAGTTCCCCTAAATTGATCCCTATCAAGAAGACACCCCTCTAGGTTTAAGGCAAGAAGAGGTTATGCATGATTCTCCATGGTGATGGTACAAAAGGACCTAAAAATCATAAAAGGACAAATGTCTCTAAGATCAAGTGGAGTATTCTTGAGCAGACATCTAAGAAGGATAAGGAAACACTAGAGCACCCCCTCTTAATCTTTTTATGATGCTTTCTTCTCTACTTTTGGTAGTCTATAGCTAGTTGTTCCTATTTTTTTCTATTTGGCCATGTTTTGGCTTACTTATCTTTTTGTATAATACTTTCATGGTTCTTATATCCCTATAAAATTAGGTTATTTACCCAATCAAATTAAAAAAAAGTCATATGGTGTTAATAAGTGAAACTAAGACAATAATTATTTATGAAAGGGATGCCACACTAAGGTGTACTAAGGAAGAAGTATCCACTATAATAATACATAAATTTTCCCAAAGGGCACATAAAACAAGGAAATTTCCAATATAATACTCATATCAAGGTAGCTAACGTTAAAGTAAACCAACCTTAATATATAAGGGTTAACAAAAATCAAACATAGATCAATATCAAATTTATATTTGATTATTATTATACATAAAATTAATTCAACAAAAATAAATATGATTAATGCAAGGGATGATGAAAATAACCCATAACATAGCCTATGACATATACTTGATGCCCCCAAAACTTGGGCAACCTACATATCTGATCCTTGGAATTAGGGTCATATGTAGTTTTTTGTATACTTATGATGGGTCTCCTCCATGAGAAATCATCACATAAAGTGGGATGACACTCTAAGCCAACAAGGAATGAGCCAATGCAACTTAAACAAGATTATTTAATCTCTAGACATCTAATTAAAGACAAAACTACACTCTCAAAATTTTCCTATCATAAAATAAATTGATAACATAAGTTGCACGTGCTTACCTAAAACTACTATTTCATAAGAGAAAAATGAGGGTCAAAATAAATGATAAAGGAACCCACATTCCTTTGATCCAAAATATTAAAATTATGAACAATCTTTGTCTTACAATTCTTGGAGAAGCTCCATCTCTTGAGAGTGTTTCTATAGACAACCAATGTCAAGCTAGATGAACACAAAATTACCTATTAGAGGTATAACAAGGGTCACTACCCATCAATTAACTATAATCACAATAACTATATATAAATACATAAAATGAAATTATAAAATATAAGGATACGAACACATAAGGAAACACACCCTAAAATTATCACTAAGGATAAGCATTCTAAGGGTTAATTATTGATGCCCAAATCAAAAGAGCACTCTAAAAGTTAGTTAATGATTCCCACACTAGGAAAGCATCCTAAGGTTAGTTATCTATGCCTACACCCACTCCCTGATCTTCCTAAATATCTGTAATGATCACCTTCATTCATAGAATAAGTGTTAGCTAAATTTTACCCATTACCAAAATAAATGTTAGTTTGAATGTAAATTCCCCCAAAATTCACCATTCCATCATATTATTAAACTAATTAGTTCTCCTTATGGGTAACACCAAAAATACTATCTTAAGTACATCTAGGCACTACCAAGAGTATGCTTCAATCTCAAATACTAACATGATACTTTTTCTATGCTTAATCTTTGGAAAACTAAAGCTTTATTAAAAAAATGTGTTTAAAACCCAAAACTTGAACTAGGACTAAAATAAATATCTTAGGATATAATAGTGCAAGATATCCACACACCAGTTTAAAAATGATAATAATGTACTTAACAAAATACACAACCAATGATGCTCCTAAATGATACAAATCGCATCAAAGGACTATTTTAGATAATATGGACTTATCAAGGGTCCAAAATTTTGAAAACTATCAAAAATAAATTGGACTATATCAAGATTAAGTTGGACTTATTACAAATAAATCACATATATCTAATGTATTTGTAATAAGTCCAAATTATTTAAAAAAATAAAAAATAATTATGAATCTTTTTTTTGAAAACTATCATAAGAAAATTGAAATTCATTAAGAATTAATTAGATTTCTCAAGAATTAGTTGGACTTATTATAAATAAACCACATCTATCTAATGTATTTGTAATAAGTCCAAATTATTTTAAATAATCAAAAATAATTAATAATCATTTTTTTTGAAAACTATCAAAAATAAATTGAACTTTATCAAGAATTGATTGGACTTTTCAATAATTAGTTGGACTTATTACAAATAAATCACATCTATCTAATGTATTTGTAATAAGTCCAAATTATTTAAAATAATAAAAAAACAATTAGTAATCAATTTTTTGAAAATTATCAAACATAAATTGAACTGTATCAAGATTTTGTTGGACGCATTACAAATAAATCACATCTATCTAATGTATTTAAATCACATATATTTAAATTATGCATTTTTTAATAAGTCCAAATTATTTAAAAATATCAAAAATAATAATTTAAATTTCTAATATACCCCTCTTTCACCTCAGCTACAATAAATTGAGATTTATCAATAATTAAATAGACTTATCAAAAATTAATTTAATTTATTGCAAATAAATCATATCTATCTAAATGTGAAAAAAATTCAAAATTCCCATGGTATTTCTAATATATTCAATCAAATTTATACGTCCATTCAAACTAGTTCATAGACCATGCATTTATACATAATAATACTGGGTAGTTTATTTCTTAAGGAAAAATAATTCATACATCAATTGGGCATTCAGAACATATACGATTTAAATCACCTAGGATGACTAGGATGTCTCATGTTAGTAGTTGATTAGATCATAAACTATTTGCTTAATCTTTAGGTGATGTCCCCACAACTGTCAAATTTTATCTCATATTTGTGCACATGCCATGTGTTAATCACTCAAAAACTATTTTTCCCATGTTAACTTTGGTTTTCATGAGAGAGTCCTTGGGATTGTGATAAGTGGCCCAATCATGGGTGTTCATGTCATTGGGAACCTCCTCAATGTTTATATTATTAATATAATATCCCATATAGATGAATTACTAAATTGTGATGCACATCACAATCTCAAGTGATCACATTGTTTAGGAATTTTTTTTAGATTGGTCATCCTTTTGCACAACCAAGTCACCAAGATTATGCCACATGATACAAACTCAGGTGGTTTGCCGAAGTGTAATTTGAAAAACTAAAAATATGAAGACCATTTGTTGATATTTAAATGCCAAAGAACAAATCTTGATACACAAATACCAAAGTGGGACATTCTAAGGCATAAACCCTGAAGACCTTTCCACAAACATGGGCATGATAAAGTATATTTTGCAATGCACAAAAGCTAATGTGTAAATTCTAGTGTACAAATTACAAAGACCATTTTATGAAGACCATTTTGAAGGATGCAAAATGTGAAGTTTAATTTGAAAAATTGAAAAGCTGAAGAGATTTTCATGATTTGCAAAATACAAATTTTCTATTTGGAATAAAAGTTGAAGACCATTTTGAAACACAAAAATGTGAAGTGGATGTTCCAAAATTCAAATGCTATTAAATAGATGCATAGTTAATGAATACTAAATTGTCTTAGTAAAAAATATAGAATGCAAATGCCAAAGTGTATTTTCCAAGACCCAAAATGTGAAGTGCCACTCGAATAAATTTAAATAAATAAAATAATAAAACAATATACGTTCCCAAAAAATTGACTAAATTTTGAAAAAAACCATTCATATTTCTCATTCTAAAATTAGGGAAACACTATTTCAAATTTGCTAATGTCATGAAAAAAAAAAATAGTTCCCAATCCTTTATCACTATTTTTGAAAGTGCCTAGTGAGATAATGCATTCAAATAGTTTGTTACAATGACTTTCAAAAAATCAGTGAGAAAAAGTGTATGACCTCTCCAATTTTTATTTGGTTTTCAAGCGTACATTATACTATCTATGACTATGGATGGTAAATATGTGTCAATTGAGTTTGGATTCCATTTCTTGTCCAAACAACCTAAATAAATTTCTTTTTTTTTTCATTTTTTTCCCTACATGAACTGGGATAAACTAAGCTATTTTGACCCTTTGTTCTATATCTACATTTATTTGCAGTATCTCAATATTGATTTCAATTCTAAAAATCCATATTGTGTAGTTCATTCCTATAAATTTTTTATGTTTGATAAATAACATATCTTCATTTTTTACATCTTGAGTTGGATCAAATAAATTTTTTGTTCTTTTACTTCTTAGACCAACATATGTATCTATAGATGCCACTCCAAAATCAAGGGTCTTATCATGAACCATTTTGTGTAGATATCTATGTAGGGGTATGTTATGGTGAGTTCTAGGCCAACAATATCCTATACATTCAACTTCATAAGGGAACATGTATTTTTTCATTGTGTCATGAATGTTTTAGAAGTAATATGCTAGATCATTCTACTTACTATTTTTGGTCAAACCAAATTCATTGAATTGTTGTACATACTTTATCAAGTTATATTTAATTTCTTTTTTACTCTTTTTTATACTTCTATTTGAGACTTTTATAATAATTGAATCTTGTGACTTTTCTCTATTTTAAAAGTCTTTTAAAAATATTTTTGTCATATTACCTTTTCGAACATTTGGCTCACCATTTTCTTTTGTTCCCCATAATGTAATCAAGGAGGGGGGGGGGACCAATTTATATCTCTTATAGAGTTTTTAAAATCATAATGGGATAAACTTACTCCATGCATATAAGAAAGTATTGACCTTTTGTCAAGCCTAATATTTCATTTCTTCCCTTTAGCTAGTAACTATTAACATAGTCTTTGAAATCTACTACTTCTTTAATCAAATATGGCATGAAGTTTCTTGTATTTTCACATGTCCTATACCTGTCCATCATCTCTGCCACACTCCATACATCTTTTCTCTTTGTATATTAAAACAAGTTTCTAAAATTTTTTTGATGTCCTTATGGGAATGTAGAGATAAATACAACCTCAAGATAAAGAGAGATAAATATTACAACACAAACCTATACAAAAAAGGAGAGATAAATATTACAACACAACCTATACAAAAAACATGATTTTATGAATTTGTAAATGTAATATTAGTTCTATAGAAGGTTTGACATTTTTAAAATATAATTATAGATGGAAGGAAGTCCATGTTATTATTATCCCCATAATAGTTGTCTAGTTGAAGGTACAACCTAAAAGGAAGTTTCTTGAAGTCACCAATTGATTGCTCTTCTTCTATGTATTTATTATATTAAGCCTAGCTTTTATTAGACAAAAGTGCATCATATAATAGATATTTTGAAGATCTAGGTTTATATAGTAAAGATTCATAAGTATCTGACATTGTTTCCATATCCTTGAATCACTTATTCAATGATTTGATAGTAAATTTAGACCCTCCAATAACATACAGTAAAAAAAATGCCCATATCCACCTACACCATGACCATGTGTTATAATCCTTTGCATTGAAAACTCTACTATTCTATTGGCAACTAATTTGATTTTTGTCACTATCATTAACACAAATGTTTTTTTACATTCCACCTTATCATGAATGAAACTAAGGTATTCTTCAGGGTATGGCTCTAACATTCAGTTATGTGTGTAATACATTTGTCTTTCAGAAAGTATCTGATTTGAGTGCATCATCAATTCCTTGATCGATATGATCTTCTTGATCTCTAGAGAGGGACACAAATAATTGTTATTGAATCAACAAGATACATATTTTTCTCCTAGTAGAGTCATCAGACTTGGAAATGGTCACATCATGAAAATTAGTTCTCCATATTTTATTGAATTTTGGGTGGGATGTTGGCTCATATTTCATGTCTGCTAGTTGTGCATTAGTGTAGCACATCATAAATTATTGAGTGAAAGATGTTGGAATATGTATAACATTTTCTCATGATCTATCTATATCTACCTGGCATGTTAGTCATGGAGAAACATCTGTAAAATAATCTACCAATTGGTCCAATAAATTTTTAGCTACCATAGTCTTCTTTTGTGGCTTTTGTCAAAACTTCCCTACATGGAATGAATTTTGTTTCCCATTTTTTTGACAACTATGAATGGTAAAAAAGATAATTCTCTTCAATCCATATATTTTAATCCAAAATTACAAATAGATCTTTATACCCTAAAAATCAAAGGTAGTTTTATTTTTATTTTTCTTAAACAAACTACCAGAAAGGGCATCTAAGACATTTTGCCTCCTATCTGTTGTGGTGGTATTAAACTTTATCCTTGAATATTTTAGCATCTCAAATGACAACCCTGATAGAAAATATTTTTTAGTACAACATTTATCTATATACATTATTGTAATCTCACAATCTATGCTTTTATTAAACTCTACTTGGTTGAGTGAAGTATTTGGCTGATTTATTTTTCAACCCAAGTAATTGTAGGTACAAGTTAATTTTTTTGGATGCATTTGCCCTAGTAATATCATGCATATAATAAATTCAGTATCCACTACTTTCTAAATGTTTCTAATTTCTTTCTCTTTTGGTGTCATGTATGGTAAATTGATTTCTCTACATTTAATGTCCACTATCTTGTTTGAATTCCATCTAACAATAGATGATTTAGTTACCTCTATACTGCAAGTCTCATAATGTTGTATAACATGCCTTATGCAAATTATCAATTCATTTTCTAACATTGGGACATGAATGCAACCAAAAATCTCCCCTGGTTGTGCAAATTAAACATAACCAAAAGCAAATTTTTCATCATCTATAAGAGTTATACATTTGTGAAACAAATGTATCATTTCCATAATAAAATTATTTATTGGGATATGAAATGTGGTAGGATCATCGATATATCTAACCAATGAATCCAATAAAGGGTTTTCTTGTTGTAATGGTTGTATATGAAGAACTGAACTAAAATTATTGTATTTCTTCTTTGTCATTATCTATAGATTTTTTTTTTATGATGTGTTACATCATTCTTATGCTCCACATAGTAAAACTATCAACTACATCACCTAAATTATCCATAAAAGTTTTATGAAATGGAAGTAGTAGAGTTAGATCAAAAGCTTTAATTACATTAATAGTTACACATTAAATAGGTATTTCTTCATTTTGGTATGTGGAAGTGAGATTTATGGATTCCAAAGAATCAACATCTAGACCTAGAACTCTATGTATTCTTCCTTCACCAATGACATTATTATTTATGATAGAAACATAGTATCCATATTGTAAATCCATTGACGTATGATTTTTCATCTTGGACATTTTTAAAAGACATGAGAAGAGTTTTTAATTAGGTTATTTATAAAATTAGTCCAATTTTTACCTATGTGTAGGAGATAAAGCTCTATTTATACCATAACATAAGCATGGGGATATGTTAAAACCTAAAAATGTTAAAAAGGTAATGTATAATTTTTTTTTAATGACACAATTTATGTCAATCGAAAAAAAAAGGATTTTAATATCATATATTGCATACTTCAATCCTCATTTCATCCTACTTTGAAGGTATCTCCTAGGATATACCATTCAAACATGCATAAGATAGGAATAGCTGCATAGAGAAAATAGCTATTTAAGTCAACATTCAACCATGTATTTTATTAGTATACAAAATGATATTGAGAAATGGGGGTTTTGAGAAAAATTATGGAAAATGATTAGATACTTATATTTTGGGATACTATATATGATTTGAACCTCTGTGGTGAACCCAATAGTTTGAAGGTATCTCCTAGGAGATACATTTCAAACATGCATAAGGTTATCCTTGAGGGTATTACAAGGCCTGTCAAGGTATATTTGAAGGTAGTATTAGATGATATATTCAAGGTCTTTGTAATACCTTCAAGGGTACTATTGGGGCCAACATACCCCTAATTTTAAAAATTAGGGCCCTTGAGATGTTTGAAACCTTATTGTTACCAATATTGCCTTACTCCTAGGTTTTAATAAAATTTAAAGATCATCCATTCTAATAAGGTGGATTTTTTTATTTAAACCCTAGTGTGCTTAATGTTTCTAAAATTTCACCTAGATTTGTAAGTAATGTAGGTTTCAAGGAAAATACTAGTTTTTACCAAGTAATGATTCACTAGAGTCTTTCTAGTAGTGGTTTGCTAAATCTTAACCTTGGTCCTTTCCCAAGAAATCTTGAGTTTAAAACCCTAGGATCCAATCACCCATGTGTTATTGTGTCTTTTGATCCAATAATGCATGACTAAGGGAGATTTGATTGTCTACACTTCATCGTAGGGTCTAATCTGATGGTCTAAACTAAGGGTTGAAAGGTTAAAGCTCCACAAAGTCACCAAGTGGCAACCACTCACACATAACTACATCGGTGAGGGTCCCACATATTTAACACAACCAATCACATGAAAATCCTTAGATATTGATCCAATGGCTATCACTCTTTTGATCTGATGAAGTGCATTGAGTTCATGACCCTAAGAAGCTCTACAAAGATGTCATGTGGCACTTTCACATTCAACCATAAGGAATTCATGAAATTAAATTTGAAATTCACATTCATGTCATTTAGCCTCCATGAAGACACTTATGATGTGAGAGAGACAATCAAATTTAAGATAAAAAAATATTTTTGCCTAAGTAAAGGGGGATGTTCTGAGTTTTAATGGGTCTTAAATTTATTTTTTGAATAAACATAGGCTAATTTTTTAACCTAAGTCTTTATTGGACCCTTAGACTAATGTAAGCATCATGATTCTTGTAGGATCCAAAAGCCTCTACTTGCTCATACCAATTAGATCCAATAGTGCAAGATATTTAAGCAAAAATTGGAAAGACTGAGGGCTCGACACATGGAACAATCTTGGAGAGAGGAGATCAATAGAATGATAATATGCCAGGTGGCATAATTACGAAACTAGAAGCTCATAATGACCAATAAGATAAAAGGCCTAGGATTTAAATCAATGGTTCACTATGAAGCTATGGATCTTAATCTGATGGTGTGAAACAAAAGGAAAAATTCAAAGGCCAATGACTAGTTCCCACATGGACAAATATTAAAATTGCCATAAAAATATGAATGGAGGCCACATAAGATCCACATGGGTAAAAGATGGTAGACCTCAGATTTTGTCCACCTAGAAATACAAAGGTATAAAAGTAAGTCTTAATCAGATCTTGAGACATGAGTGATCCTTAATCCCAATCACCTCCACCATTAAAGCTCCCAAAAGACTTAAAATTTACATAAAAAGGGAAACTATGAGTATTTGAATTGCAATTCAAACTTGCTAATTGATTTCAAGCATAAAAGAGCAATCTAAAGGTTTCTATAAAGTTGATGCTAAGGTTTTTGAGGGGTTAAGAAGTCATAGAAGCAAGAAGGAAAAAATGGAAGGAAGAGGTTAAAATCTACCTTTCCACAAACCATTTGGGTAGATTTTTCAAGGAGATAGAGTTAGATACCGAGGCATTAAATAATGGGTACAAAAACTAGTCCAAGCTCTTCTTCACCATCAATGAAATACAAAACCTCACATAGAATGAGAGGAGAATTAAAGAAATCAACATCAGATACAAGGACCTCGTAGTAGTCCAATTGGTTGGTCTCTACCATGCAGCTACCAAACCAGAGGTACTTCATTATATAAATGTGCTTGCTCCTCTTTTTATTAATTGTAGAGTAGATGAGGATTGGATTTTTAAGGATGGTACCTCCAAGAGAGTAGCTTATATTTCCACTATAGCCTTTGAGGGTTACTATAATCTCCCTCAGTCCCATGTGGATTTTCCCATAATTAAGGATTGAACCACCAAAAATGACCTAGATACCATCCTTAGACCTTGCTTAATCAAGGAAAATTTGGTTTTTAGAGACTTCCAAGGTATAACTCTAATTTCCCAATTCAAGGAAGGGATTAGGGTTATTATGACCTTATTAAATATAATATCTAGATATACCATAACTACCTATGTCAAAACCACCTAGGTTTCATATGTATACTTCCTAGTTGAATAAAAACTCACCCCTCCCATTTGGGAAATGATAAGTATTCACCTTGGTAGGCAATTCACAACTATCAAGAGAAAAACCAAAAAATAATTTTTCATGATGTCCTACTTGCTTGATGCCTTGATGTCCTCCACCAAGTTCCTCCATATCAAGAATTGGTCTCCTAGTAGCAAAATCTCAATTTATCACCATTACTCCAAATTCCATGTCTTCAAATATAGAAACCACATGTAATTCATTTGTGATGGCATCTATCCCTCCTTGATTAAGGCTATCACTGGCTCTCCCATGCCTAGGATGCACCCCCTGATCAAGAGATATCTAGAGATGATGGGAGATGTATGCTACTATCTAGAATACATCATGATAAGGATTGAGGGAACCATGCCCTCACCTTTTAGAATCCCTATCTACATACCACCCAAGCTTGTCGAGTAAGAAATCACCTTCCAACTCATAAATGGGATTGATGGGGTTTGCAAATAAAAGAAGAAGGGCCTCCTCCATCCCTTACCTATTGTAATTGGGAGGACCACACTACAAGATTGCAAGTAAACATACATCATGTTTAGGCAAAGAGGAGCCTTTATCTTCTAAATGGATGAACTTAAAACGTGGGACCCTAAAGTAATATTAAAGAATAATTTTCAAGATAAAAAGATGTTCAAATAGGTATATGAGCATCAACCTAAAGTTTTTGACCACATTTACACCATGGCAATTGGTTTTTAGGAGGTGTTGGCAAGATTGAGAGAGTACAATGCCAAACTATAGCATAGGTTGACACATGAGCAAAAGCCAACAGGGGACATTTGGCAAATGCACCTTCTTCAATATCATTTCCTACCTTCTACCTCAATACCATCTCAAGGATCTTCACAAGCAAAGGTGTCACCATCATGAGCAACCCCTCAGACAGTTTTACCACCTCCTCAAAACCTTGATAATCAATAATTGGAGAAAAGACCAAGGGAGAGAGTATCATCTTTAGGTCCTCCACAACAACCACTATCTTTGGTGGAACATGTAGACATGGTGTATTTTTAGCCATATGAGATAGTGGAGGAAATATTCAAGGCTCTTGAAGATATTTATGGGTCAAATAAGGAAGAAATAGAGGAATAACCTACTACCCAAATAGGGCAACTTACAGAGGCCCCTAGACAATCGGAAGAGGCTGAGAAAAAGAAAGGGGAGATCATGAACTAGATTTAGTCACAACACATAGCCAAAGGAAGAGGAAGGATGAGTTGGTCCTTGTCTCCTCTAGTTCCAAAAGGCAAAAGATTCCCTTTATACTCCTAGTCTAGGAAATAAATTTATTTAGTGATGAATTCCCCATTCATGGGCCAGTCATTCCTGATTAGTTTATATATGGGAAGTTACAAAAGATTCCAGCTATGGCCCATTCATGGGCATTAACTAAAAGTATCAGCATTGATGAAGACCTCTAGCCCTAGATTATGGAAATGATGGAGCAAGAAGAGAGAAGAATAGTGGAAGTAGAAGGATTTGGTGACAAGAGAATGGATGATCTTAGAGAATCCAATGGAACCAAAGAGGAAATCCTAGAATCCACCTAGCTAATTGATCCTACCACTACCATTTTCTTTAATACAAATACCTTAAGCTTAGAGAAGATCACCACAAGGAAAGTTATGGTGGGTACTTAAGATTTCAAATTTCAAAAGGTATAAACTTTCATAGGCCTAACCCCAGTTGGAGGACAAGTAGTGAGATAACATCCCATCCATCAAGAGGATGTAGAGAGCCTAATTGGAGCCTAAACAACATAGGTAACAGATAAAATTAGGGGATTGATTCTTGGTGAGTCATTTGATATGTTTGAGGCCTTTAAGGCCATGAAGCTTAGATATGATTCCTTAATTCAACAATCTCAAGTAGCTAAGGATTTTTTCATTCAATGGTAGGCTTTAAAGGACCAAATTATTGAGCTCATCAATATACAAGTAAAGAGATAGATCCCAAACTTTAGGACTATTAGTCTGGGACATTTAAGTGCCATCTTAGGCATTATTGTTGAAAAGATTTAGGAGTTTATCACATGGTAAAATGATGTCAATGAGCTCATAAGGGAAGATGGAACTTTGATCATTAGGATTGAAAAATTACTGGGAACAATGTTGATAGAACCTTCACAACCCACTGCTATGGGGTTGATTGATGATGAAGATTTCAAGCAAAGAGCCATTACCAACATTTAGGAGATAAAAGGGAGAATCCATGGCCAATATAATAGTGATAAACATATAGTAATGGATCTCATATTCAATTTAGGAGAGAGGATAAGAGAGGTTTGAAGCATCAAAGAGGCCATGCTGAGGAATGATGAATTTGACAAACTGGTAGATCAAGAAAATAGATGTTTGATGAAGCCTACAGTAGATCTTGAGATGATCAATGAATAACATACTAAGGCTAAGGACATCCTACAATAATTATAGCTAGGAGTCCCACCACCATCCCAATAGAAGATTTTATACATTGTAATGTTGCATACATTTTGTAAAAATGGAATATTCTATTATATAATTATATGTTATTTTTTTAGCATATATATTTTTAGGTTAGTCTAACATAGAAGGTCTTGTGTATAATAGAATGTTCATACAAGGATAATTGTCCTTAATGTAAACATATGTATCTTGAGAACTGACTGGTACATCACCTATGTTTTCTATAAATAGGTAGTGTTACCATTTTGTAAAGGGAGAGATTTTGGAGCAAAATTATATACTCACACCAATTAATATAGCTAAAGTAATTTTGCAAAGATTGTCTATCTAGTTGTATTGATATTTGTAGCTTTTATCTTAATTATTTATCTGGATGTTAAATTTTAATGGTTTCTTTAATTCCTAAACTACATTAACTCACTTATAGGGTTGTTAATCTATGATTTACTAGGTTATTTGGAAATATCATGAGTTACTTCACTTTAATTTGTCCTATATCAAATATGTGCATTAGCTATTTATATACAGAAATAAAATATTAAAAGTAAACCTGGTTTTTACTTGAAATTGGCCTAGTTTATGATGGGAATTGAGATTTAGCTATTTTACATTATAAATTGGTTTAGATGTATGTTTAAGAAACTAAAAATTTGTCATAATGTTTGAGGTAAAGACTTGAAATCAAATTTGTTTCCTTTCTGCCTTACCCTCTCCTCTTTTCTTTTTTTAAGAAAGACCTTTACTATAGCTTAATTTTCACTGTAAATATCCATTTAGTTTAGTATAACATAAATATTTGACTAAGAAACTATAAAAAAAGGGCCAAACTAAGGTGGCTCCCAGCCATTTAATAATATAAATTTTTGGAATAGTTTACTTTGCTCTGTTACTATTTCACCATAGGCATCATAATTGCTAAATTCTTATAACTCATGCCTTAAATTCTTGGAATTCTAAAATTAGTAGTGTTTTTTAAACATTGAAAGCACATATGGTACATTTAGAAGCATCAACAGGTACTCATGACATTAATCTTAAGACTTCATTTTTCAATAGTCAAGGACATGTGTCATGCACTCAAAAATTTGTGACATTTCAACACCTAAAAAATATTTCAAGTTCACCAAGTGAGTGAATCTATGAGATTATTCCAAGTGTCTCCATCCCATTTAATTAGAGACTGATAGATTAAAATTTGTGTGAAAAATCCTTCGACAAGTGGGCAAGTGAGATCATGTTAAATGTCATCATCTTGATCACTCAAAGATTGAGTCATTGAAAGGCTTATAAGAAATATCCCAAGCAAGTGACTCAATGTTATCCTATAAAATAGCACCATCCTCTAAGTCTAATGCAATCAAAGTATCACCATTCCATGAGTCCTATATGATAAAAGTGTCACCATCTTGTGAGTCAAGTGAAATTGAAATATAAATAATAAAATTGAGGAGATAAAGCATTTGACACCATTAATTTACATGAATTGAATAACTTTACATTCAATTAGGTGAATCTAGTGAGTCCAAAGAAAATATATGAAATTTTAGATATAATTACACTCATATTACCATTGAACTAATAAATTTCAAGCTCAAGTTTGAACCCTCACAAACCAAAAGTTTCATAGCCACATAACCATGGCTTTCTCATCTCAAAATTCACCTCTTCCATCTGGGTATTTAATTTTAGGACCAACAAAATATTCTAAAATAGTGCTTGATGAAGCTTCCCTCAAACATGAATTAAATCACTTATCTTCTATTTGGGAAGAATTTGATAAGGCCAAACCTTGTAGTCTATAGGACCAAATCTCTACGTTCTCACAAAAGTACCTAAATGACCTGTTGGCAATCAAGACAATGGGTCTGCATAATGCCACATCTAAACTTGAGGTAATACCTTACATCAAATTATTATTTGATTTATTTAAAAATGGTAAAATTCCTCAAACAATCTTGCACTTTTATCAAAATTGCACATTGGTGGCCCACCTTAGTGGTAGAGCTTGTGAAAGGTACTAAAAGCTACCTACCCCTGAGATAACATATGACCAAACCCTAATGAATACCTGGATACATGAAAATAAAATATACACTAAAATAAAATAATGGGCCCATGAACCCAATACTTTTTAAATTAGAGGCCTTATTTATGCCATCCCTATAACCACTTTCTGACCTAGAGTTAAAATTACCATGGCCTTGTTAAATAGAATCTATAGTTTCCCCAAAATGACATATGTTAATGAGGTGTGGGTTCCCCTGATCTACCTTATTATCACCTCCAAAATGATAATTTACATAGGATAAATCATTAATTACAGCATCATCAACACAATAACCAATTTGAACAACTCCCCAGATCATAACTTTTATATGATGTCCTTAATAGTGGACACTATAACTAGAACCATCCATGCATCTTTCGACAAGCCTTGGGAGCCTTCCAAAGAGTACCCTAAGAGAAGGATATGTGAAAGGTTCAACAATCTCCACATTCATAGGTTTAGGAGGAACATGACTAAGACTACTGAGACCTTATACCTAATGGTATACTAGGCCATATATGGAAAATATATGCCTAGGCTCTCAGATCAAATTAGGAAGAGCATAATAAAGTTATGAGATTATTGGCTCTATCTTGACTGCACCATAATTAGTATAGAGGTCACCAAATCCTAACCTATGTTTCTACTTAGGTTGTTCCTAGATAAATTTATAGAATAAGAAATTATTGCCTAATTGGTTGACTCTATGTATGTTCAACTAAGAAATAAGAGGCAAGGAGATATACACTTGACTCCCCTTAGTACTAGTAGGATTTAATACACCAAATGGGAAAACTTTTATCTAGTGGGAAAAACCTAAACCCATTTTGATTTCAAGTGGGAACCTTATAGAGAATGGGACCCCAGGGAGAACATGAGGAAACACCTAAAGAGACTCAAAGGAAGGGTAAATATCAACTACAAGTATGTCTACACTTGGCATGATGAGGTGTTTATGAATTCCCTAAATGATGTAGAGGTCCACACCAGGATGAATAAGGTCACCATGTAAATGGTGGTGGCTAACCACATATAATATAATACTGAAACCACCAAAGATTAGGCCAAGAATATTGAAAAAGAGCATTTGGTTTTGGTGCCTGCTAAGGGGTCACTTTCATAAATAAGAATACAAGATCAGGCACCCACTTAGGCATCTCCTCATGCCTCACCACCCTCCATTTTCATTATAGAAACTACTATAGTGGCAATGATATGTTCTCCACCCTCTGTAGCACAATATACCAAAATTGTCATGGGTAGTGGTGGAGTTTTCCTTATGTTATTTTTTCCTCCACTCATCATAGTTAATGAATTTCATCTTCCTTCATCTCCTCAGTCAATTATCCTCTCCCACCTTCACCTCTAATTCATGTAGTAGCCATCACTATGGGGATTGGTGAAACCTTCTCGATGTTTCCCTTTCCTCCACTCACCATAGCATAGGAAGTTAATATTACTTCCTTCATCACCTCACCTAATATTTTACATCCATCCACTCTCCCATCATCTCCACCCAATATCACACTAGTTTAATCAATTTATACACCACCTCCCTCCACACAAACTTCCACCCTAATCATGGATCCTATTGTATACAAAAAGAAACCCAAGACTCTTCCAACCTCACTATAAGGTGTACCTATCCAAGAGGTACCTAATGAGGGATCAAGTGGATTATTTAAGGGAAGGAATGGTTATAGATTAAGATAACCCATAGAGTTATTTTATAGTGATGAGGAATTGAAGAAATTACTCTTAGATGAAGGAGAATGGGAAGGTGAATGTGAGACATCAATATCAATATCTATCAGTGATACTAAGGAGATTGGTCATTAGGATGAATAGATTGAATAAAAAGAGGTCCAATCAGGAGATACAAAGATTTTAGGGACTAGTTCAATTGCCACTGAGATATTTTCAAAAGAGGGAGACACTAAGGATGAAGTAGATTTAAGACCCCTAAATTTTATAATTGGAAAATTAGTGACAGTGTCTCTGGGTCCATCATCCCAAAAGATAATAATGAAAACTAATACAATAGTTATCCCAATTTATTTTATGAAACATGTAAGTACCTCAACCCATTATTCTGTATCCTCAACTTCTATAGTTTCTACTGAAGTGGTAGCAAATATTATAGCTCCCTCTCATTCTTTATATTATTTGAATGATATTTAGGTTAGTCCACTCCCTAAATCACCTAATACCACTACTTCTAGGCTCAAATTTTATTTATACACTAATTACTTACAAAATTTCCTCAGTAATCCCTCCACATACTTATACTTCAACACAACTAACCCTCCTTAACTATAAAAATGGGTCCCATTTGAGATCCTTGTCTTTGCCTCCATTTTCACTTCACCTTTTGCCCCATATCAACCATCCACCTAAATGGGGATGCCAATAACCCAACCTACTTAGATCTATAATTCTATGGTGACCACTCAAAAGGAGTTGGAAAATGGCAATCTAGTTCTAGATATAATGCCCCTTAAAAAGGTCACTAGTTAGAGGCAGGCAATCCCACCTTTCCCACAAACATGACCCTATTCCACTAAGGTCATGATCCCTCTAGGTAAGCCTTAATCCTCCACTCAAACATAGCCTAAAAATCCCACTAAGTAGTCAATAACCTTGAAAATACCAAAATGGCTACAAAATCTACAACAAACAAAAGAGGGTAGGGGAAACTTGACAGTCATTAAGAAACTGGTAGTCAAGTTACATTTTCATAAGGAGATGAATACCATGAGGAGGGTCAAAAGGAAGACCCTCATGAGAAAATGGTAGGAGGTGGAATTAGAACAAAGGGAAGATATCTTATCTCTATTAAAAAAGATAAAATTATATCCCTCTAATGTGAGCTCTCTAGCCTGAGAGAACCCCTATACCTTTATGGATTCTATATGTGGGTGATCAAAGGATATGATCAAGCCATCAAATAATTACAATAAATAACCACCATATAACACCTAGTGGACATCATTGATAATGCACATGGGGAAACCAAGAAGCTATATAGTATCATCCAATTAATCAAAGATATAAAAGGGGAGTCATAACCCTAATGGGGATATGTATATCTAGAGGTATAAAAGATGAATAAAATGGAGGTTAAACTACATTTTTTGAGTGGAACAACTAGGAACAAATATTATTCCCATTTTAACTTTATATCATCCCCTAATTCTACTTAGGTGTAGAAATACATAGTTATTAGGAGATATGCCTTGCTTGAATGGCACTAAGACATGAAGTCTTTGGTCCTAAAATTGATCAATTAGGAGAGGAAAGTTATAGCTATTTTGGGAGAAATAAGGATAAATAATGTAATAAATCCACATAAATATTTGGTACATAGATCCATTTTTGAAGACCTTCTCCACATATTTTAGAGCAAAGGTTGAGGGAACTATCTATAAAACAACCAATGAAGTGCAATAACTAGTGATTTTTTCTAGAAGTAGGGTTATTAGTAAATAAAAACCTTTATGTAGATCTTAGGGAATAACTAAATATACATATAAAGTTGATGGATAATATTTCTCAACTTTTCAAAAAACCCTTATTGGATTTTGAGGTAGCAAAAATAGACTTTTAGGCTAGCCATACACTCTTCTTATAAATTCATGTGAGTAATTAGGATATGATGTCTATGGTCACCCCATTGGAAATTATAGTTGTAACCATTTCTCTAACTACAACTCATATTCTAGTTTCAATGGTCCCATTAATTACAACCCACACTATGACAACAACTTCATCTACAATGGCAAAAATTTCATTTTTAACTATAATAGCTACAATAGTCACTAGTACATAAGTTCCACCATTTATATCTTCTACCTCATAGGTATCCCCTCTAATAGATACAAACCTTGGTTGGGAATATTTCCTATTGTAATTTTTTTATATCTATAATGAGATATTGAGTGTTACTTCAACTTTTATTAAGAGATGAGGCTGGCCCCATCCCAAGCCTATAAAAAGTGTATCAACCTCTTTAATCAGAGAGGATAAATTTTGACATCAAATACAGATAAAAATCCTTTGGTTTTTTTTAAAATTTTATGTTATATGGAGGTCTCTTCCATTTATTATCATTGATCTAGTATCTTAGCTATTTAATATATGCAATAATAATTTTAAATGTTCTGTTGTGAGTTACTTAAGTTTTATTAATGAAGAATGTGTCATAGCAATTCTAGTTAATATATCTCAATGAATGTTTATGTAATAAGATCTTGTTAAGATAATTTATAATTTGGGAGATACCTTGAAGTGCATTGTAATACCTTCAAGGGTACCCTTAAAGGTACTAAAACACACTTCAAGGGTTATCTTAGTAGATACATTAAACATACATATGATTGGAATTTTATTTCAAGGTATCTCCTAAGAGATACCTTTAAGGGCATTTTATTACCTTCAAGGGGTCTCCTAATAGATACCTTGATCATATACATGATTGGAATTTTATTTCAAGGTATCTACTAGGAGATACCTTAAAGGGCCTTGTAATAACTTTAAGGGTAACCTTATGCATGTTTGAAATATATATCCTAGGAGATAATTTTAAGGTAACCTTTAAGGTAATATAATGTCCTTTAAGGTATCTTCTAGGAGATACCTTGAAGGGTCGTGTATTACCTTCAAGGGTTCTCTTAGTAAATACCTTGAATATACACATGATTGGAATTTTATTTCAAGGTATCTCCTAGGGGATACCTTGAAGGTCCTTGTAATACACTCAATTTTGATTGAAAAGGTTATTGCATGGGATTTGATATAACCATGGCATGCAGGTGATAGTCAAGTTATGGCTATATGGGTGAATGCGCAGAGATATTTAAAAATAGTAAACAAAACACCTTTAGTGGAAATGTAATTTCTATTAATTAATGGTGAATTGATTATTTTAAGACTTATTTGAACACTGATTATCCATTTTTTTAAGGGTTTGAGATCATCTCTATAGACTAATTTCACACACTGAGTCTCTATAATCATGAATGCATAATTTAGTGACAGGTGGATTCATATCAAGTTAGGATGAAATAGGTGGATTTATTAAATAGAGTGGCTATATGAAGTGACACAGGTTCACATAAAACACATGATATGGGGTAAATTTAATATTTTGGAGATAAAAATTTCACTATTAAATCCAAAATATTAAAGATGAGGAAGAGCACTTATGTGTAGACAGTCAGTGTATTTAAATAGGTTGGTAAGATAAAATTTGGAACAAAAAGATATAAAATAAAGGGGATAAACAATGAAAAAACATTATAGACTTTGGAAAATAAGAGTATTCTACTATCTACTCTTGATATACTCCCATGTGCAAAAATCAAGACCTAGATTTTGGTAGAACAAAGCAATCAAACAATGTAGATTATAGGTATAGTCATGGATAGGAGCCAATTGTTGATCCCACTCATAGATGCATAAAATTAATAAATGAGGATTGGGACAAGTCTTCAAAAAACCAAATATAATGACTTGGATCCCTTTAAGTTTGTATAAGTGGCTAAAGTTACTCTTTTCACCCCAACAACATAACTAGATTCACAAGCAAGAGTTCTTGCACTTCAACATCCACTTTGGGGTTCTGATGTAGAGAGGATAATCAAGTTACCTACATCTATCTAGGAAACTAGAAGAGTTCATGCATACATTATTAAGTAGATACAACTAGGGGCTATTCATTTATCCCAATATATCACCATCTAGATCAATGCATAAACCATGGTGAGAGACACAAGCCTTATAAATCATGGAAAATACTTATTTCCATATAATTCCATTGTACCACCAATTCATTTAGTTTTTTAGGAGAATTTTCCCATTAGGGTAGGTAAAGTAATCTTGATTGACTCCATTGAGGGTGTTACAGTGCACATTCTGGTAGAGTGTATAACAAAGAGGTTCTAATAGATAATGAAGTAGGCCAAGCAGGCAACAAAAGTAATAATTGACATTGTGTATCACATGATACACATAAATGAGAAATTTAATGATCCTAAGTTTATTTAATTTGAGCATACCACTAATATTGACAAGGTACATTTGGGTAGCTCACAAATTTCCTATATTAGTTTCTAGTTTTGTTGTTATGCTTCACCCAATGAAAGTTCCCACTAGGCTAAGTTAATGTTAATACAAACTTTTTATCTATTACTACCCTCAAAGGCATCACTTAGACTAAGATAGGGAAATATTATGAGAAACTAGGGGTGGTTTAACACATGGTGGCTTGAGGTTATAGCTTTAATCAAGTCTCAACCTCAAATTACATAGGATGTCATATAATATTTTAGGCAACATACATTGGTAACTAAGTTTTATAATGGTATTCAAATTAAAATGCATGAGTTAACCATGCCAACTATGACTCCAATGCCCTTTTTCATCATAATGGTTGAAGCACAAGCTAAAGTATAGAGATAAAGAGTCCTAGATGTAAGGTCAATGCAACATATTGAAACCATCCCTCCAAGTGAACAACAACCCAGGTAAGAGAAAACACAACTATAACTAGCTACGTAACCATGGACCTCACCAAAATAGTCCACATCTACCCCATAAGAAGAAAAAGGAAAATGAAAGAAAGCTACATAGAGAGCCTCACCACCACCAGCTAGAAAGAGATCAAGGCAAACTAAGTCTTGGTTAGATAACCCACATATGATAAGGATATCTTGTGAGTGTGATGTCAAAAATTTGGGGGTTGATGAATAGGAATTTATTTAATTCATGATCAAATACATCATCCAAGAGGTATACAATAAGGAGGAGGAGAAGGAATTATTTTTCTAGAAAGTAGTATGCACTTGTCAAGTGTAGAATAAGGTAAGTAGAGACCTTTAGGTTGACATTATAAAACCATGTCCCTCTATTATTCTATATAATATAGGTCAAGAAGAATATTTGTGCAAACATGAGGTAAAAATTTTCAAAACTGATCTAACAACTAGTTAATCATCTATGCAGAGTACATATCTACTAAATCAAGGGAGCCCATTATGGCCACTGTTTTGAAAATAATTTACACATCATTTGTCTAGGACTTCAACCATTGTAAAAAAATGTATGATATATTTCATAGAGGCAACCATAACAATTAGTACCCATCAGGTGAATTCTAGGGGTATGAGGAGATACAAGGATACACTTGTCCCTTCAACTAAGTCCAAAAATATTTTTATGTGTAGAGGTTTGGTTATGGAATCTAAATATTTAGAGCACTCATAATATGATATGAAAATAGATGATGCAGATATAATGGAAAGACTTCCAGATACCACTTTACTAGATCTAATAGAAGAAATGGAAGTTGCATAGGATACCCCAAATCTTGAGGAGGAAGATACAAAGAAAGAAGAAAGGAAACAAAGAAAAATAGAGAAGAAAAAAATAAGAAAGAGGTCATGGAATAAACAATTACACATAAATCCTAGCATGTGAAACATAAATAAGACAAATAACATGCTAAGGAGGAAGAACACCAAAATAAGTCTGAAGAACTTGAGGTCAGGAAAAATAAGGTTGATGAAACTTAGGATAAGAGAAAGAAAGCTGAGAAAGTAGAGGCTAAAATGAAGAGAGAAAAAGAAGTAGAGGCTACATAGAGACAAGATGAGGAAGTAAAGGCTTAACAAAAAGGAAAAATAAGTGAAGTTTAAGAGAAGGGAGAAGGAAGAGGTAGAATGCAAGGATCAAGAGGCACAATCTACACAAATAAATCAAATAAAAAAAGAAGCATGAAAGAAAGATGAAAAAGAATAGTTCCAAAAGGAGGAAGCCAAACACAAAATAGAGGCACAAGATACTAAATAAAAAGTTGAGGCTGATTCCAAAGCTAAGGTGGAGGTTAATTCCAAGGCTAAGGTTGAGGTAGATACTAAAGCCAAGGCTAAGGAGGCATCCAAAATTCAATCTAAGGTTACATATAAGGATCAAGTTGAAGCTATGACATAAATTATAAAATAAAAGGAAGATAATGAAAAGGCATAAACATAACATGCAACATCCCAAAAATATGCTTGCCAATTAGGTGCACTAGAGGAGACTTTACTATCAAAATCTCACCCCTCTACCCAATGGTTATGGGATGTACCTACCACATCATCTCATTGCACCACTTTCTTGCTTCTATTAGCTCAATTTAAAATAGATCCTACCATAGTCTTAACCACATCCATCATGCTTGCTCCCACTTCCATGGAGACATATTTGAATGTTTTACAGTTATCATTGTCCAAGCAAATTAAAGGAGAAGTTACATTCTAAGAATTCATTGTGTAAAAGGATTCATACTTGGAACATAATGTTTCTCATTTGTGTAAGGAGAAAGTTAATTAATAAAATCAAATTTCTAAGGCTAGGTAGCTCATTAATGCTACCTGTCTTACTTTAGTTATGCAAGTCCTTGGTAATCAAGTAATGTATGACAAAAAAAACTCACTATGGTGCTAACTTAGCTAATAAAATATTAAGTGAGAACATAAAAAATACTCACACTATGTACCCAAGGGTAGGCTATCTACGCTAAAATATAAGGCATTTGTGAACTAATAGAGGAATATGCACAAGTCTTGGATACTATTATACATCAGGCTAAGTAGATAGCCCAAGAAATGCTTGATTTGAGGTAGCACCTTGACAAATTCTTAGCTACTATGAAACCAAAATTTGTAATGATAGATAAAGCTAAAGATGTAATGAGTGATCAAATGGATAATGGATAAACATTGACCAACACATTTCAATAGTTGTTAGATGTCAGGGATACCATGATGAAGAAGCTTTAGGTCTATTAGAATGAGATAGTACACACCACATTTGTGGCTATTTAAGCCCAAAGGACTATAGATAGGTTGGATGATATTATGTTAGATATCTAGCTTAAGATGTCAAATGTTAGATCCTTTCTTATCATCACAGAAGAATAAGATGTGCAAAATTTGATGGATATTTAGATTCCACTACACATTTTACTTACCATGGTGAAAAAGTACTTGATAATTAGAAAATTATCAAGCATGAACTCTCATTGGTTAAACCAGCTATTGTGCACATCATATAAGAACCAAAGTTCATTCTATCATGGGAACTCCAAGTAATTTTGTAGAAGATGAATTTGGATACAAAGGCACAATATGAGTAACCAAAACCTACACAGTGACTTGGACCAACTTTGGTACCACTTCCATAGTAGGTAAATGCATAGTTCAAGTTTTAAAATTTTAAAAAAAAAATCTTTGTAATATATTCATAAGAATTAGGAATAGGGACAGGTTGATTGGAAAAACCTAACTAGGACAAACACTTGGTTAAGATATTCCATGATAAACTAGAAAGGGCAGTAGGCAAGTATGATACTTAGGTAAAAACTTGAAAGGGTGGCTAAGAAGTGTGCAAAGGATCAAAACTGGTAAAAATCACATGGATCAATTAATACCACTTTTGTGAAAGGTTAATATTTTATAGCTTTAGCTAAGATCAAAGTTTAGAGTTTGTTAAGTAGTGTGCAAATGGTCAAAACTAGTAAAAATCACTTGGATCAATTACTACCACTTTTTTGAAAGGTTAATATTTTATAGATTTAGCCAAAATCAAAGTTTAGAGTTTGTCTTGGGATGAAACAATAGTTTAAGTCTATAAAAGTGTTAGACATGGATTAGGCCCTCATAAAATCGTAAGAGGGTGGCTAAGTAGTGTGCAAAGGGTCAAAACTGGTAAAAATCACCTAGATTAATTACTACCACTTTTGTGAAAGGTTAATATTTTATAGCTTTAGCCAAGATCAAAGTTTAGAGTTTGTCTTGGGATGAAACAATAATTTAAGTCTAGAAAAGTGTTGGACATGGATTAGGCCCTCATGAAATTGTAAGAGTATAATTTATGGATGCATGTTTGTAGGGTATCACTTTGTCATCTATATGATCTTTTAGATGTCTTTGACCTTGTTATCCAAGTGATAGATATAATAATGGAAAGAGTATTTATTTTTGTATGCTAGAAGGCTAGAATGTGAAGAGATATAGTTATATAAAAAACTATATAGTGCTTTGATGTAATGGAATATATTTCCAATGTGTGATAGAGATTAATAGACTAGTTATATCATGGTTTTCCTAAGATTATTTTACGTATGCCTAGTGGATAGTGCTTATTTTATTTTATCTTTTATATCTTGTATTATGATCTTTATGTTTTGGAATTATTAACTCCATGTTAGTTTATCTTTATATTTACTTATATGTATAAAATTGAAGATTATATAAATTCACTCATGTTATTATGATTCTTTTATATTTTCTACTACACAAGCTATCCCTGTAATTAGCATGTTCTATATAAATTCGAGGAAACTATGCTAACATTACCTAAACATGCACATGATTAGAATTTTATTTCAAGGTATCTTTGAAGAGATACCTTGAAGGGATTTATAGTACCTTCGAGTGTACCCTAATGCATGTTTGAAAGGTATAAGGTATCTCCTAGGAGATACCTTTCAAACATGCATTAGGGTACCCTTGAAGGTATTACAAGGCCCTTCAAAGTATCTCCTAGGAGATACCTTGAAAGGTCTTGTAGTACCTTCAATGGGTCTCCTAGTACATACCTTAAACATGCACATGAATGAAATTTTATTTCAAGGTATCTCCTAAAAGGGCCTTGTAATACCTTCAAGGGTACCCTTATGCATGTTTGAAAGGTATCTCCTAGGAGATACCTTCAAAGTACCCTTGAAGGTACTACAATGCCCTTCAAAATATCTTATATGAGATATCTTTGAGGGTCTTGTATTACCTTCAAGGTTTCTCCTAGTAGATACCTTGAACATGCACACGAGTGGAATTTTATTTCAAGGTATCCCCTAGGGGACACCTTGAAGGACCTTGTATTACCTTCAAGGGGTCTCCTAGTGGATACCTTGAACATGCACACAATTTTAATTTTATTTCAAGGTATCTCATAGGAGATACATTGAAGGGCCTTGTAATACCTTTCATGTTTATTACAAAGGTCATTGCAAGGGATTTGATATAACTATTGGAAATATTGTCATTGATGTCAAAGGTTTATTATTATTGGTGATAAAGGCCCCATTACATTTAATGTTGTTGGTAATAAATATATCTTGGCTAATATGAGTTAATATTTATTTAATATTAACAAATATATTTTTGGTTGCATATGAGACAAAAGAAGGGCCCATGGAGAAGTTGAAGAGTCATGGGATAAAGACAAAAGAAGGATGGAATGCATTTTCCCATGAAGAGTCATTTTGGGGGATACCAAGAGTCACCAAGTGAAGACAAAAGAGTAAGGGCGAATTTCTCATGAAGGGACACTTTAAGGAATACGAAAATTCACCAAAGATAAGGACAAAAGTGGGAAGGACATTTTTGGTCATGAAGGGTCACCACATGACTTTTCAAATGATTGGATATGAAGGGTCATCCAAGATTGGTGCCATTTTCCATGAGGATTGAAAGGTCACAAAGGGGGAAGGCCAAAGGTCATTTGGAAAGCTATAAATGAAGGCTTGAGTAGCCATTTGTAATATGTGAGTAAGAGGTTGATTTGATATTGTAATATCTAGCTTAGAAGAGCAATTGTGAGAGATGATTTGTATTTGTTATATCTAGCTTAGAAGAGCAAAAGTGAGAGAGAGGAAGGAGATGTTGTATTGATCTATCATTTGTTGAGATAGCAAAATTGAGAGATAGGTGTGTGGTATACACAAAGGGGTTGGTGTTCCTATGGGTTGGTGCTCACGAATTGTTGTTGAGTTGGTGCTTGGCATAGGGGTTGGTGCTCCTGTGGGTTGGTGCTCATGAATTGTTGCTAGGTTGGTGCTCGACAAAGGGGTTGGTGCTCACAAATAGGTGTTGGGTTGGTGCTCGGCAAAGGGGTTTAAAGCTCCTGTGGGTTGGTTCTCACAAATTATAGCTGAGGTTTGTACTTGGCAAAGGGGTATGGTGCTCTTCTGGGGTTGTTCTCATGAATATATTTGAGATTGATTCTCTATGGTTTTTCCCACATTGGGTTTCCATGTTATATCTGGTGTCTCTCTATCTTGTGTGGATGTTTATTGTTTGAGTTTTATTGCATATCTTGAATGTTTGATTAAGTGGAATTTGGTTAAAGGAAAGATTGTTAAGATATATAATATTCTGATTCACCCCCCTTCTCAGTATATTCTGTGCTTAACAATAACTATGACGTGTAAGGGACAATCAAGTTATGGCTATACAAGTGAATGTGTAGATGTTTTAGAAATAACAAATAAAACACCTTTAGTGGAAATGTAATTCCCATTCATTAATGTGAATTGATTATTTTAAGAATTTTTCAAACATTGATTATCTATTTTTTTTAGGGTTAAGGTGTTTTTGAATATTTCATTGATGTCAAATTTAGGCTTGTCACTTTTATTTTTATCTCATGAATTTCTAACTTTCACACCTTTTTATTTGGTAGGAACCCTAATGATAGCTCAACTTCAAATAACATGTGATAGTGTCACATGCATTGGTGAATCAATTTCATAAGTTCCATAATTTATTGCATGTATTTTTACATTTGAAAAACTAAGTGACAACATGACCTAATGGGAGTTTTCCACTTATCTCCTAGTCATGATGTTCTAGATTATGAATAAGTTACAAAGTTTTTTACCTCATGACTCAATCAGAACATGCCATGTAACATCCAATTATGACATTTTAAGGCTTATATTATTTTATAAGTCTTGTGACAATGCAATCCTATCATATCATGAAACTTAGCACTCGATCTCACACCACAGTTAAGATGCAATATTTAAATTTCATAATACAAATATTTCATGATATTATAACACTTGGAAGTAAGTCACTTAATATTAGGTAGTTAGATGTGATTTGGAAGTCATGAAATAGTTGGGAACAATATGATGAAGACCCGTGGACCCATATCTCACATCAATAATCTAATCAAAGGAAGCCATAAAACACAATGACTGCACAATCAACTTAAAACATGACACTTGGAGAAATTTCATGGCATTTGGGTCCATTAAGAATTTCATATAACAAATCCATGTGACAATGCAAGCCAATAATAACTTGCCACTTGAAAAACTAAAAAAATGTTCTGAGGTCACATTAGTCAAAGGCTGACAGGGGTTGATTTATGTGACAATTGAAGATGAGCAATCCCATTAGAATATGACACTTGGAAAAGTGTCACACAATCCACTTGGTTCAATATTTAGAATAAAAGGCTAAAATGTCTGAGAGGGTGTCAAGTGTTGAGTATGTGTCAAAATAATTACCTAGGTACCATATATTTTTTCACAAAGTTTTAATAGTTGGCACAAATTAAATGCTAATGGAATTTTTTCTAGGGGATATAAAGACAAGTCACTTCACTAAAAAGTTAACCCTATGATGATACGACATGTGGAAAAAGCAAGGGTGATGATTGGCTAATTTCTTCAAGTAAAGTTTTGAGGCCATTAAATTAAAATCAAAGAGTCATCCCAACATTAAATTAAGGTGAATTAAAACACTTACCATTAATGATTCACATTATTTAGATTAAATTCTAAATTTAAAATTTAATGCTTATTTCCTCAAAATAATAGTTTCACCTTTAGTTGTTATTTGCTATTATTCAAATCATTATGTGAGTTTTATAAATAATTTTGTATATCCCTCCACCATTAAATCAAGTTGTAAGCTTTTTGATCATGGAATTTTAAACCACAGTTGAAGCTAAAGCATATGAAGTCAATAAGTAAGAACAAATCCCATTCATCTACTCTTGTGGGACAAATGTCATCTTTTAGGATACCAAATTCAACTTTATTATATTGGATACCAAGGATAAGTATTACAATGACTTGTTCTACCACATATAGAACACTATAGACTAAAATAGTGATAGTGAAGAAAACACAAATGAAGTAGATGATAGACTAGATGTTCTAGTGATCAAGTCCATGGGTTTACACAAATTAGTAGGCACCCCCTTAGGGATATCCTCATGCCTCTCCACCCTCCATTGCCATCGTAATAACTAATAAAATGGAAACAATCCTTTATCTACCCTCTAAAACATAAGGCATCACAAATGATATGGATAATGGTGTCCCTATGTTATTTTTTATTCTTCTCACCATAGTTTAGGAAGTTCATCTTCCTTCCTTCTTCTCCCTAGTCAATTATCCTCTCCCACCTTCACCTCTAATTCATGAAGTAATCACTACTATGGGGGTCAATGGAGGCTTCTCTATGTTACTCTTTCCTCCACTCACCACAGTATAAGAAGTTACTCTTCCTTCCTTCCTCACCTTAACTATTGGTTTATGTCCATCCACTCTCCCCTCATCTCCACCCAATATCACACTAGTTTCATAAATTGATACACCACTTACCTCCATACAAACTTCCACTCACACCATGGAGCTTATTGTATACAAAAGGAAACCTAAGACTCTTCTAACCTTACCATAGGGTGAACCTATCTAAGAGACACCTAATGAGGTTTCAAGGATATTTTTGAAGGGAAGAAAGGGTTATAGAGTAATAAAACCCATAGATGTATTGGATAGTGATGAGGAATTAAAGAAATTTCCCTCAAATGAAAGAGAATGGGAAGGTGAATCTGAGACATCACTCTCATTATCTATCAATGATACTACTGAGAGTGATACTATAAGGATTAATTGCTTGAAGAAGAAGAAGATGCCCAATCAGGGGATATAAATATTTTGGGGACTAGTTCAATTTACATCGAGATACTTACAAAAGAAGGAGATACCAAGGATGAAGTAGATTGAAGACCCATAACTTCCACAAGTGAAAAAATAGTGAGAGTGTCTCTGTGTTCTCCATACCTAAAGATAAAAATGATAACTACTACAACAGTTCTCCTAGTTACTTTTATGCAACATGTAAGTACCTCAACCCACTATTATTTATCCTTAGCTTCAATAATTTCTACTTTATTGGCAACCAGTATTGTAATGCCCTCTCATTATTTGAATTTTTTGAATGAGATTTAGGTTATTCCACTCCTTATTTTACCTAATACCATTAATATTGGGCTCACATTTACCTCAGCCACTGAAGAAACCTTGTTTACGCTCACCAAATATAAGAAGGTTAAATATGTCTAGTAACAACAATATATAGAAGACCCCCTCTCAGTGTTGAAGGCATATGGTGATGTGGCCACCAAATTGGTGAAAGGGATGAAACAAAGGATAACTAAGTTAGAACAAAAAAATTAAAGACACCTTACCAGAAGAAACTATCACCAAAGTGGAATGGCCAGTTGAGGCCATGTTTGACACTCTAAATACTTTAGCTCAATATAAAGTAAAAGGAGATGAGGTTTATAACAAAATTATTAAGGCATAAAATAACTATGGGAATTATGTTAGGAAAGTGATCAACTTGGTTAAGTTGATTAGGTTGAATAAATTTGAAGAACTGAACCCGGTATCCTTGGAAGATTTTAGCATTATTCAATCTTACATCATTGGAAGGAGGAAAGCCTTAAATCAATGGATTGATGATATGAGATCTTTGGGCTAGTCTCTTACTCAACAAGGTGACAAAGTTATAACTTTACTCAAGGAGGTTGAAATCACACACCTTGAAAATAGAGATGGTACCATCATCAACAATGATGCTTTCAAAGCACAAATCCAAAATTTCATTGTCAATTTTAGTAAATAGGCTCTGGATCAAGGAGTAACCTTTGGAAAAGATATAGTGGACTTGGAAACATCAAATAATCAAATAATAAAGAAGGAAATAACAATCAATGAAGCTATAAGACATTTCTTAACTAAACATAATGAAATTTTAGATTTCACTATCAAACTACTAAAGGAACATATCATAGACGTGAAATTGATTGATAAAGATTACATGAAGCATTCCAGGACATGGAAGGAACAAATAGAATATAAAAATAGGTGGATAACCAACCACAAATGGTCACCATAGGATCTTATTCCTCTTTATCCCCTCTAGGATTTTCTTCTTCTTCAACTACACTGGGAATTATTTCATCTTTAGCCACTTTGGTTTCACTTTCTTTTTCTGCTACATTAGGAGCTCCATCATCATCAACAATAATAGGATCCAAATTTGGCACCTCAATATCAAAATATCCATTTTTTAGGCTATTTATTTGACAAATTTCATGTCCTAGTTCCAATTAGTATGTTGTAAGAAGATTCCCTTTTTGAGTAAGGAATCTTGTTTATTTTTAGAACATGAGGAAATTTTATCTAGTGACAACTATCATGTATTCGGTATTTTTACAACTGATGCAACCATATTAGGCATTTGAAGAGGTCTATATAGAGGGGTTTCCCCCCTCATTTATTTTTTAGAATAAAACTTTGTGGAATTAACATAAATAGAAAGAGGAATTCTAGGAATTTATTTAATGTTTCATTATTTTCCATATTTTTTTATTTCTCAAGCTTTGTAAATGACAAATGGTTTCAATTTATAATGGTCAAAACCAATAATAGTGATTCTAATACATCTTATTAGTTTGTGATTTATGCTATTCTAATAAAATTTGTCTATGTATGCTTTGTTTCTCTTCTACTCTGCAAGCAAATGTGCTTAAGGAAATTTATTATGGGTAGCCATTTTTTAGGATATAATTATAATATATGTATATTTTATTCACCCTAGATTCACCACTGCACTTATGGCATTTTGAGTCCAACACTAGACTTTCATGAATGCTAGTTTTATTTGCACTATCATCAGAATGAACCAAATCAAATTTGTTGGTCTTTTCTATTACAAGGAAAATCTTCTTTTATGCTCAACTCTTCTTTCCCTTTTTTATTTTTTTGACATGAATCACCTTATTTTACTGCTCACTATAAATATTCATCTACTTGTTTGAGTTTGGGAAATAGTTGGCAAAAATATAAAGTAATTTTCACCATAACAATAAAAGTAAATCTTGAATAGACTATGTCACTATAAAGTTACTTTTGTCCCTATAACAAGGTCTACTTACAAAATAAAGGTGGTATTCATATAATCATTCCTTAAAAAAAAAACCTTCTATATCTACACAACAAAATAAGATATATTATTCTATTATTAGCATTGAATTCTTGACACAGATGCACACCAACATGTCCCACATAAACCTCTTATTCTATCACTCTGTTCAAGAAGGCTGACTTGACATCCATTTGAAGAACCTTCCATTTGTGTTGAGAAACAATGACTATGATTGTCCTCACCATTTCTATCCTTTTTATAGGTGAAAAGATCACATTATAATCATGTCCAGACCTTTACTTATATCCCTTCACCACTAGTCTTACTTTATGCCTCTTTATCTTTCCTTTAAGAGTGGTTTTTTTATTATACACCCACTTGACACCTATGACCTCTTTTACTTTTGGAAGGTCAACTAACTCCCAAGTCTGATTTCTTTCTATGGTAAAAAAATAGAATGTGTAGGCCCAGGTGGGCAACAACCAACAACACTAAGTAAAATAAAATATTGAGACTACAGGGATAGTTCAGACCAAAAAAAAGTCCTGGAAATGCATAAATAAACATGCAATAAGAGATGAAATAGGTGAGGGTAGAGTTATAATAATAAAACATAGAATTTGCATTTATTAAATTCACCTAAAATACTATTACAACTTGTTTACAATGTATAAACTTATACATCTACAGCTATTCATAATAGTCATAAAAAACATCAAACCATATATTAATAGCCTGGGTAGATCATTCCAAGTGAAAAGAGAATTTAGACATCAATGGGTCTTTGTGAGGTTATAAGCTGGTCTTTTTGGTTGGTCCAAGTGATTATCTATAATTTTTTAGATCTAAAAGTATTAAATATATTAGTTACTAAGATTATTTGATTATAGCTATTATAAAATGTTAGCTTTACCCTCACATTCACCATTTGGGTCCTTATTAGTTTTGTACACATAAGGAAGTAATTAATAATCAATAGTAGTAAGTTCTAAATCCTAATCTCTATCATTTCATAATAAAAATCTAGGTAGACTATTTGAATCTCAGTGATTTCATAACATAAAGTGGTAAATAATGAATAAAAGGGCTAAGTCAAGACAAACAAATCACATATTTTAGATAGAGAAAAAAATATTAAATAATATTAAGATTAAATATCTAAAAATAAGGATTTGTAGAAATGATAGTAACAAATATGGTCAATGCTTCAGATACTCTACAACCAGATCTATTCTAATTTTTCAATTCTCTACAATGTATGTTTTAAAAAAACTAGGAATATGTATCTGGTCAAAAATGTTCAATAGTTTTTGTTCCTCTTAAAAATGTGTTGAAATTATATGGACCCCATTTTTCAAAGTAAAATTGAATTTCAAATTCATTGGGGACTCTTGCCTATTTCTGAATGTAGATGTACCTCCAGAGTAGTTAAGTCGAATTTAAGGCAAATGATATATTTAATATATTAAAATTATATTTATATATATTATATTAAAATATATAATATTTATTAAAAATATATATAATATTTATTAAAAATATATATAATATAATATAAATTTAAGTATATTATACTGAATATATAATATATAATTATATTAATTTATAAACTATATTAACATATATATTATATAATAATAATAATAATATTAAAAAATATTATATATAATATTAATCTGTTTGATATATATAAGTATTATGATATACACACACATACACATTCACATTCACATTCACACACACACACATAATGATATATGTATTGGTAAGAGGGGTTATGTAAAGTGAAAGAGTGTAAATTTATATTTAAACTTAGTTATTCAAAACCCATGATAATATCAAAATGAGTTAATCTAAGGTAATTGTGGGCACAGACTTATCAAGATTTGAATCACCATGAAATTATTTAATCTATGATGGCTTGCATTCTACATGTAAAGAGATAGCCTCTTATCATGTAATCTCTATGTCAAAATTTCAACTCCCTTGGTTTCATTCAGGGGGCATCTATATTCACTAGATAAGGATCTCAAATTTGGTTGATCATGTTTTACCTTGGTGATTACAATGGAGAAATTGCTTTTGTTACAATGGCACTAAAAAAATTTAAAAAAACCAAGAGGAATTTTGGGTTTATAAATTAGATAAAAAATTGAAGTGGACATATATCTTCCAAAGACACCATCTATTCCATGTATGCCTAATATGCCTAGTGATGGTGCATTCCCAAGTATACCACCCCCAGTTATTTCTCCTAAAGATACTATTAATGTTACATCTTCAAAAAATGTGGATGAAACTCCACTTAATATTATGCAAGAGCATATTTCTAAATCGTTACCTTCAGTTTCAAAGTTCCATGATGATAATTTTACTTCTATTTTCATATTTGAGATTTTTTAATTTTCATTTTATGGTATTGTAGTGGATTATTAAAAAAATTATAATTCTTATGATCCCCTATATGTGATTCAAAACCCATGGTAGAAGACCCATCAAGTGTAATTTTTTGGGACTCGTATAAGTCATGAAGTTTATATCTCAAAGAAAAGCATTTTTTAGTAGAATACCTATGGCCATAGGTCCAAAACACAATCATATTCTCATCATATCCTCGTGGAAGAGGTTTAATCATATAAACTTGTATAAGTGTAGGGAGAGATATGAGTTGACACTCAACTGTAATTTGTTGGGACTTGTATAAGTCTTGAAGTTTATATCTTAAAGAAAATAATTTTTTAGTAGAATACCTATGGACATAGGACCAAAACACAATCATATTCTCATCATATCCTCATGGAAGAGGTTTACTTGTATAAACTTGTATAAGTGTAGGGAGAGATATGAGTTGACACTCAACTAGTTTCTTAATAAGAAGCACCAGAGGCTTTATGAATTTAGTAATTTTTTTGCATGGTGCATTTTGTAATATAACTCACTATGGCATTACCATGCTTATTATTTGATTGGTATCACATTTTGGTTCATTCAGATAAACTTTGTAAGATGGATTTATCTTAAATTTTGTATTGGATGAGGCCAATGTAGTGGCCTAATACTTTAACTTTTTTAATGCAAGGAGTTTCATTTCTTGATCATGATCATGGTCAATTTGAATGTTTCTCATAAATAAGAAATTTAAGTGCCAAAAAGTGAGGTGGAAAGGGTTTAAATGATACCTCTAATGCAAAAGGGTTATTCAAGACATATTTTGAATCAAACATTTAGGTGTTCCTCAATGAGAATTTTTTTTCGTCTAATGCTTTAATCATTTATAATGAGGATTATGAAAAAACCCAACCTTGATTTAAAGTATTCATTGAAGTTTACATCAAGGGGATGAATATTTACTCCCACTCGATGTACGCTCAATGTTTGATGTGATTAATGGACTTTAAATAGGAACATCCTCCATATTGGTCTCTATCGTATTTGATATCTAACCATGTCAGATGTCATTATGTTATAAGTGTTTAAGTTAACTGATAGATTCACAAATGTAAATTAAAGAAAGAAGACTCACTATTATAGGTGTTTGAATTGGTGGATTTTATCTCAAAGATATTCTAGGAGGCTAAAAATTAAGGAGTCAAATCCCTATTAGATAATTTAATCATGTAAATTAACTAATATAAATAAAATTATTTAATAAGAATAATTATAATAAAATATAAAAATTTGTAATTATTTTTATATTTAAAACATGTTTATTATTTATTATTTATTTATATTTAAATATTTAAATATTTTTACTAAATAATTTATGTTTAAATATTTTTTTAGAGTGGTTAGTTTTTGCCTCCTCATAAAATGAAACATTCTTACATGAAATTTTATTTTACTAAATTCCTTATTCATGTTCAAGTGGTGATAAATACCAGAAGTAAATCCATACTAATAAAAATATTTAAACACAACCACAATTCTATTACAAATATTTGACTATTTTTTACAAGTCTAAATCTCTTTAAATCTAGATAAGGTTCTATCCTCCAACCATAGGAATAACAAGAATCCCTTTGGCATTTACCAAAATGAATCATGCCAATTTTTATATATAATTCCACCTCTAAATTAGTTTTAATTACTTGGCTTGAATGTTCAAATTTGTTCATATATTCCACTTGAACTACAATCAAATTTTCAGAAACACATTTGATACTTAATATAATTTTGACTACTTCATGTGTTCTTGATATTGAATTAAACAACCACAAACCATTGTGGTAGTTATCTGGACAACAATTATTATCTATGAACCATTATTCATATATTTTCTCCCAATTAATAGATCCATCAATAAATGAGATCTCTCTATATAAGGTGTGGCCAATATGAGCCATTGTTTCTATAATGTAATACATAGTGTCAAATAAAATATTGTATTATTAGTTTTGTCAAATAGTGTCAAATAAACTTCTAATGATATATTTTTTGCATGTATTAATCCTTAAATTCTATATTAAAAAAAAGTATGCTAAGTGGACACACTCTGGAGACACAAATTATAGTATAAAGCCAAAATATATAAAGTCAAGACTATCCTGAGTCAAAATGATTCTAATGAAAGTGTAAATTATTTATATGTCATTGACATGTTCAATGGAAAAATTACACGTCTTATTTTCACTAGGTAAATACTTAGATTCTATGTTAATAAAAAATGTATGTTGAGTCGATATAGTCTGTTCCCAAAATTTTGAAATTATCAAATGAAATCAATTATGGGAAAATATTAAATTTTATATTATTGAGAGAAAACACTGAATTGGGGCCAACGTCTCCTTACTATCTCAAACTTAAAACAATATAAATGAAAGCTCTAACACTATACTGAGATCTATTTAAAAATATAGACTAAATATAATACTAAGTTACTCAGAAAAATAAAATAATATATTATTTCTAGTCAAAAATGAGTGAACAACAAAGAAATTAAAAAAAATACCTTATTGAAATTGGTTGTTCATCCCATACTAAAACAACGAATTGAGAATATGAAATAAAGAGTTTCTAACATCTATTAAAATAAAAAAATTACAGTTGATTATAAGTGCATGAATACATGCATCTTATTATGCATTACAAAGCATACAAATAGTTTATAAAAATAAAGAAAATAGCATGTAATCTAATTGCATGGTAGTCTAAAAATAGAGAGAAAACTCATGCATGGAAATGGTTTATTAGTTGATCATGCACTCCTTCAAAAAAATTAATTAGATTTTGAGGTTTATATATAATTGAAACCTAAATTTTAAAATATGATAAATAAAAAATTCATATTAATAATGTCTTTTTTCTTATATATTATAATAATGTGAACAAAGTCTATTATACATCTGTCACTGTAAATTACCAAAAAACCATCAACAAGGCCATGGTATACAGTCAAAAAATGACTAGTCTTAGAATGTTATTACAATATAAAGCATCCATTCTTGTCCATGGAAAATGATGAACCATTTTCCAGCTCACTATATGGCACCTTCATCTACAAAAAGATCTACCTAGAAATACATCTCACAATAACTTCAAAATTGAAGTTAGTAAGCAATTTGGTCTTAAACTAGAAAACTTTCAAATTCATTCATTTTCAAATAAACCAAAGGATTTCAGTGGAGAAATAAACTCATTGTTAATAACATAGAATAGAGATTCATTGGTACTAAATTAATTTTAGCTTAATTTTAATTAGTTGAATAGAAAAATTATGCAGGACTATCTCAAATTACAGTTCCAAATATGTCATAGTTAATTAAAATTTGATTGTAATTTGATTATTGTATAATTTGTATAGAAAATTTATTTTAAAAAAAAAAATTAACTCAGTATGTAAACAGTCCATAGACTTTTTATAATATGTATAAAAACATATAAATATACTCACTCATCATCATCACATGTTTAGTCATGATCCCCTTTATTAATTACAAAATTGGACCAAATATTTGTTGACATTGAAACCTTTAATACATGTCAAGATTAATCACTTGAATATCACAAAATTAATAACTCAAATTATTTGAAAACTATCAAAATACTAATAATGATAACCAAGTCACACTAATGAATTCTACTATGAATAAATTTTAGTTAATCAAATATGTTCATGATTGAAAACTGACACATTATAGACCACTTAGTCTAAATACATAAAATGAGTATATTTTTCAAAGAGTAAAGACCATTTGGTAATGGCCATCAATCAAAATCTACCAAATCCATCTATTTTACTACCCACTATCTGTGCCAAGTGTTTCCAAACTTAATGCTTTGTGACACGCGATTTTAAATTCTACATTATACATATAAAGTAAGAAATAAATGAATTTTTTTGGATCATCGAAGCACTTGCAATTAAAATAAATAAACAAACTACCAATTCAAAAAAAATTATATAATCTTATAAGGTATGCATGGAGCATAACTTTATAATTATAATATCTTTTACAGTTATAATTTAATGAAACGCTAGTTGGGTTAAATATTTTGTACTTGTAAATTTCATCTACCAATCATGTTAGGTTAAAATTTACCTAATTTAAAAGGGAAAGTTGCAAAGGGATGAACAATTAAATATATTGAGAAGCAAAGTAACATGCATTAATACCTACCAAACATTAATGTTTGATAAATTTAGTCATGGAAGTAATCTACCTTAATCCCTAAACTAACATATTTTCTAGAGATAATATTACATACTTTCAAAAATCTATATAAAATGATTTTTTATAATATAATATATTTTATAGTATGTATGTATGTACACACACACACACACACACACACACACACACACACACACACACACACACACATACACACTGTTGAGAGATTTAGGATAGTATTTCAATATAGTAACTTAATATATAATATAAAATAATCTATAACACTAAGTATATTGAAATAATATAGTATTATAGTAATATACTTTGAAATAATATAATTATTATATTTTCAATATAATATAATGATTTTATAATAATATAATAATCATATTTGTATATAATATTATTTTTTACTATTAAATATATATAGATGTATTGAAATATATAATATTGATTTATAAATTATATTAACATATATATTATATTATATAATAATATTTATTAATATTAAAATATATAATTTATATTTAATATTATATAATTAATGTTTAATATATAAAAATATTATGATATATATTATACAATATTTATATAATAACTAATATTGTGTGTGTGTGTGTGTGTGTTGATAAGAGGGTTTATGTGAAGTAAAAGAGTGTAAATCGATAGTTAAACCTAGTTACTCTAAACCCAGGACAATGTCAAAATAAGTTCATCTAAAGTAATTGTCAATGCAAATCTATTGGGATATGAATCACCATGTAATGCTTTAGTCTATGATGGCTTGCATTCTTCATGTGAAGAGATATGCTCTTAACACAATCTCTACAACAAAATTGCAACTCCCTTGGTTTCAATCAAGGAGCATCTATATTCACTAGGTAAGGAGCTCAAATGTGGTTTTGTCTTTGTGATTACAATGGATAAATTACTTTTGTTACAATGGTGCTAAAAAAATTAGAAGCGATCAAGAGGAATTTTGAGTTTAGAAATATGATAAAAATTTGAAGTAGACATATATGTTTGAAAGACACCATAAATTTCATATATGCCTACTATTATACCACCACCACTTATTTCTACTAAAGATACTATTAATGTTACATCTTCAAAAAATGTGGATGAAAATCCACTTATTATGTAATAGCTATTATTTCTAAATCATTACCATTGATATCAAAGTTCCATGATGATAATTTTTCTTCTATTTCCATATTTGAACTTCTATAATTTTCACTGTATGGTCTTATAGTGGATTATTGAATATTTTCTAATTCTGATGATCCCCTAGATGTGTTCCAAAACCCATGGTAGGAGACCCACCAAGTGTAATTTATTGGGACTCATAAAAGTCCTAAAGCTTATATCTAAAGGAAAAGTATTTTGTTAGTAGAATGCCTATGGCCCTATTATAAATCACATTATGCATTATCATCATATCCCCATGTAAAAGGTTTACTCATATCAACCTCTACAGGTGTAGGGAGAGATATGAATTGATAGTTAGGCAACTTTGTAATAATAAGCATCAAAGGCTTTGTGAATATAATATTTTTTTATGTGATGCATTCTGTAATATAGCTCACTATGGCATCACCATGTTCACTATTTGATTGGTATCACATTTTGGTTCATTTGTATTAACTTTGTAAGATGAATTGATTTTATTTTGTATTGGATGAGGCCAATGTAGTGGTCTCAAATTTTAGCTTATTTAATGCAAGGAGTTTCATTTATTGGTCATGCTCAAGATCATCCTTGTTTCTCATAAGTAAGAAATTTTAGTACCACAAAGTGTGGTGGCAAGAGATGAAATGATACCTCTAATGAAAGAGGTTTATGCAAGATATATTATGAATCAAACACATAATTTGGATGCCTTTTAGGTGTTATTTTCAATGAGATATTTTTTTCCTCCAATACTTTAATCATTTGTACTGAGAATTATGAAAAATCCCCACCTTAGTTCCTTTACTTTTATTTACAAGATTTTATCTCAAATACAAATCTATATCTAAAGACATTTATAAAAGGAAAGTCTACATATGTGTGGAAATCTATTTATATACATATTATATAAATAGAAAGTATTCTTGTGATAGCTAGAAATGATCTTGGTCATCATAGAACAGACCGATAAGTCATTAGAATGCCCTAAAAATGCTTTTCAAATGAATCTGTAGCTGAAAATGATTTTATCATCTTGGTATGTACCCATTAATCATTAAAACTCCCTTGAAAATATTCCAAAATGAGTTTGTTGCTATTTTATTGGAATGAAATTCCCTAAATTATACAAGTCTATATTTATATACAATTTATAAATGAAAATTTTATATATAGAAATACGATATATAATAAGTGTTCTGAAGTAGATGAAAATGGTGTTGATCATCTTGGGATGTACTAGTTAATTATCAAAATTATTTTGAAAATAATCCCAAGAGATATAATTAAATCTTGTGTTTCATCTATAATTTCTATAATCTTGATAAATGAAGTTTTTGTGATTCTTGTATTGAATTTTTTTCCAAGAGGAGTAAAGTTGATTGGATTACTTTCCTATTTAAATTTAATTGATTTTACATGGATGTGATTTAGCCACATATTTTTGACCCCATTATTGGGATTTGAAGTTGAAGTACACATTTGTTGGTCAAAATATTTTGTTAGAGTATCTTTTACTCATGTTTTCTAGGTTTGTCTTATGTGGGATTTTATCCTACATTGACTAGTTTCACTTGCTTATTATCTTGCCTTGCCTATTTAATCAAGTGTATTCATTGTAATATTCATTTTTTTAATGCAATGCTTTTGTATTTATATCATTTGAGTATAACAATTATCCGACATTATGTTTTTACTCATGTTTTCTAGGTTTGTCTTATGTGGGATTTTATCCTACATTGACTAGTTTCACTTGCTTATTAACTTGCCTTTCCTATTTAATCAAGTGTATTCATTGTAATATTCATTTTTTTATGTAATTCTTGTGTATTTATATCATTTGAGTATAACAATTATTTTTTCAATTGGTTTCCTCTTATTTATGTTGAAGCATCAATGGTTGTGCCATTGGAGAGATCCTAGCTAAAGAGTTTTGATAACTCTTTCATGGTAATCAAATATATCCCCAATACCTATTAATTATCATACTTCATCACATTTTTTTTCTCACAATGTAATTTGGATCTGAGTTAGCTGGAATCTATTATTGTGCTTTTATTTGGTATTTGGTTGTAGATTTGAAGTTTTGGGATCATTTAGAAGGAGAATGAATATTTTTTTATATATTTAGTTTAATGTCATACCATTGAAGTAAAGGGGATATTTTTATTTTTTATTTGGTTATATCAAGGTGTTGAATCTTTCTCTATCTGTTGTGTGGGAAAGACATCCAAACTTGAGTTTTTGAGTTTTTTCTAGCTTGAAAAAGGTTTAGATCTAATCTTGGCAAACCACCGGAGATTAGAATTAATATCCATTGTTGTTGTGTTGGAAATTTTTACATCTGACATAAAAATATAGTTTTCTTAAGCTTTGGATCTATTGTTTCGAGCTAGGCATCATTTTCTACTTTTGCTAAGTTTTATTTAGATCTACCCTTTAGATGTCTACATTGAAATTTGTAGAGGTATCTTGTGTAGGCCTTGCAGAGAGATATCTATATTGATAATTAAATTGAAAGGAAGTGTTGAAACATATTAGATCTATTATTGGCATTGAAAGTTTATTTTTAGTGTCATTCTTTACCTTACCATTTAACACTCTACCATGGATCTGACATGGACCAATAGCTTAGCATCATGTTTATGATGATTTAAACTCTTTGTTGGATATGTATTGGCATTGAGATCCTTTCTTGTTTTAGCATTGAATTTGAATTGTGGCATCCTTTTTTAAAAATTTTAGATCCATTTTAAACTTGGAAAGTACTATTGAAATAGTGTTTTGGAATTATTATTCCTCTTTTTTCTGATCTTCAGAATATACTTGGCATTCTTAGGTGTGGAAAGAGGACCTGGTTGCATTAGAGGAGAGATAAACTATGTAATATCCTTTTCTAGTTTTAACATTTCATTTCTAGTTTTCTTCCTCTTTTTCTAGATCTACACTTTGTGATAAAACTCCATACTGCTATGTTGGGGATCTGTTAGTTGGATCAGTTTCTTTTCCAAAGATGAGGTGCTGACAAGCTTTGGTTGGGCATTGGAAGAGAGTGTGAGCCATTAGATCTGCCTAAAATATCTATTCTACTTCTAAATCTACTTAAGGAGTTCTTATTTAGATATAAGCTAAAAATAACAACAAACTATTCTTTTTATCCTCTATACATAACTATTCATTCATTAAATTTGCCTTTTTAGTTGTATTTTTCTTACAAGAGGAAGTAAAACTTACATGCATGCATATTGAGGTAATCAGAAGGACTATTTTTCCATTTGGTTTAATTTTTTAATTCTATGATGAAATTACAGTTATAATGAGTAGTTGCATGCCTATGTTTGTTTTTTATTTGCTCTCAAAAACTAGTTTGTAGTATTTTTAAATTGTTTTGACCCATTTTTATGGGAAATAAAAATGCTTATAACTTTTGAAGCGTAACTCAAATTTGAGTTTTGTTATTTTAAAAAGTGCATTTTTTCAATTCTCTATCCATTGGTGTCATCAAATTATAAAAATACACTATTTTATAAAGTGCTACATTCTAGGGGGGTCTCTTCATATTGATTGTGTTTCCTTTGCTTACAGTTTGTGGTGACATTTTTAGTGGTGATGTATTTTGCTCTATTTTGAGCATTTGTTGATGGATTATTTATTATTTTACACATACCTTATCTCTTTAATTTTTTAGAGATCATAGGGTAAGGTATAGTCTAGCAGGAGGTCAGACCCCCTCACATTTAAACACAAACTTCATTCTAGCTTCTTCTCGATTGCATTGTTATCATTTGTTGCACTCATGGATGAATTTTTGATTGAGTATAACTTCCTATTATTGAGTGTACATTATAATTACTATATTTTTTCATGTATTAAGGGCCCTACGCTGTAATTCATACATGCACTATCTCAGACACATTTTTGACTAAGACTGATGTCCTTTTTTGCATGTTATTTTTGACTACTAATTATTTTTCATGTGTGTTTTCAGACATTATGGCTCTTTTTGTTATATTAAACACTCTTTTATCATCCCACAACATTTATTAATACATTAACACATTGGTAGTTATGTCATGTCTCCTTAAGGCCCCTTTCTCAATGCCTCACCTTCTATGGAGACACCTCTTTCCTCCCTTATTTTTGGAGCACCTCTCTTTATGGATTAATCAACATGTCAATAGTCTCATCATTTGGAATTATTCTAGTGAATCACAATGTCTTTCTTATCTCCATCTAGTATTTTTGTGTATGGGTTATATTATACCCACACTAATTTATAAAGTGCCATGGGGGGTTTGTTTATTTAGCCTTGTCTACCTTCATGCATTTGTGTGCTCTATTATGAGCACCTTTTCACTTTGTCAATTGATTGTATTTTCCATCACCACCATGGGATATCATCTTTGAGAGACTTATCTATATTTTTTACACCTTTTTTTATAGTTTACAATCTCCTTGTTTGGAGCTATTTTGGTGTATACAGTCTCCTTGGGTGGAACTATCTTATTTAGGAACTTTGTTTGTTGAGACCCATATGAGGATTATATTTGACTCCATTTCATTCTTAGTGATTCTTACAGTGACAAAAATGTGGTAGCCCCACTAGTCTTTATACTCACTTCACCATTATGTTGGAGGGTGTTCAAGCTATGCTTCCTTAGGTTTATCATTCTACATGATACTTTAAAGCACAATGTTCATATTCATTGATCCTCATATTCATCAGCATTCCTACTTTGACTTAACAATTATAGTGGCTCAACATCCATGTATTCCATCATGATAGATTGACATCCATAGGGAGATGTGACTTCACACTTCATCCTTTATTTTTATCCCCTAACTTCACTTGAGGGGGTGTTAGAGTATCTTTTACTCATGCTTTCTAGGTTTTTCTTATGTGGACTTTAGTCCCACATTGACTAGTTTAGCTTTCTCATATCTTGCCTTACCTATTTAAGTAAGTGAATTCATTTTAATATTCATGCTTTTTATGTAATACTTATGTATTCATATCATTTAAGTATAATAATTATTTTTTCAATTGGTTTCCTCTTGTTTATGATGAAGTATCAATGGCTATGGTAATGTACCATTAGAGAGATATTGGTTAAAGAGTTTTGATAACTCTTTCATGTTTAATCCTAACTCTACATTGAGATATCACACCTTATTGTCATGAATGAAAATTTAATGTTTATATATTGATATGGTGTAGACTGTTGTGGGTGATCAGGGTTTGTATTAGTAATTACAATGGAGAAATGTCTTTTGGTACAATGGCACTAAAAAAATTAGAAGAGACCAAGAGGAATTTTGGGTTTTAAAATATGATAAAAATTTGAAGTGGACATATATTTTTGAAAGACACCATATATTTCATGTATACCTACTATTATACCACCACCACTTATTTCTCCTAAAGATACTATTAATGTTACATCTTCAAAAAATATAGATGAAACTCCATGATGATAATTTTACTTCTATTTCTATATTTTAACTTTTATAATTTTGATTGTATGGTCTAGTAGCAGATTATTAAACATTTTATAATTTTAATGATCCCCTAGATGTGATCCAAAACCCATGGTAGGATATCCATCAAGTGTAATTTATTAGGACTCGTATAAGTCCTAAATCTTATAGCTTAAAGAAAAACATATGTTAGTAGAATTCCTATGGCCCTAGTGGAAATCATAATATGCATTCTCATCATATCCCCATGGAAAAGGTTTACTCATATCAACATGTAGAGAGAGATATGAGTTAACACTTAACCAAATTCATAATAAGAAACACCAGAGGCTTTGTGAATCTAGTATTTTTTTGCATAGTGTATTTTGTAATATAGCTTATTGTGGCAACACCATGTTTACTATTTGATTGGTATGACATTTTGGTTCATTTGGATTAACTTTTTAAGATGGATTGATCTTAAATTTTGTATTGGATGAGGCCACTATAGTGGCCCCAAACTTTATCTTGTTTAATTAAAGGAGTTTAATTTCTTAGTCATGCTCAAGGTCACCCTTGTTTCTCATAAGTATCAAATTTCAATGCCACAAAGTATGGTGTTAAGGGATGAAATGATACTTCCAATTCAAGAGGGTTATATAAGACATGTTATGAATCAAACACATAATTTGGATGTCTTTTATGTGTTCTTTTCAATGAGATTTTTTTTTCCTCCAATGCTTTAATAATTTGTAATTAGGATTGTGAAAAAGCCCCACCTTGGTTCCTTTACCTTGATTTAAAATATTTTATGTCAAATACAAATCTATATCTAAATACATCTATAAAATAAAAGTCTACATATATATGTAAATATATTTATAGACATACTATATAAATATAAAGTGTTCTTGTGATAGCTATAAATGATCTTGGCCATCCTAAAATGGACCAACTAGTCATTAAAATACCTTAGAAATACTTTTCAAATGAGTCCATAGCTAAAAATGGAATTGATCATCTTGGGATGTACCAGCTAATCATCAAAATTCCCTTGAAAATATTCCCAAACAAGTCTATTGCTATTTTATTGGAATGAAATTCCTCAAGTTATACAAATATACATTTAAATACAATCTATAAATGAAAATTCTATATATATAAATACTATATATAGTAAGTGTTTTGAGGTAGTTTTAAATGGCCTTGATCATCTTGGGTAGGACTGGTTAATTATCAAAATTCCCTTGAAATTATTCCCAATAGATATAATTAAATCTTGTGTTTCATCTATAATTTCTACAATCTTGATAAATGAAGTTTTTGCGATTCTTGTATTGAAATAATTTTTTCAAGAGGAGTAAAGTTGCTTGGATTACTTTCCTATTTAAATTTAATTGATTTTACATGGATGTGATTTGGCCACATATTTTCAAACCAATTATTGGGATTTGAAGTTGAAGTACTTATTTGTTGGTTGAAATGTTTAACCCTGACTCTGCATTGAGATATCACACCTTGTTATCATGAATGGAAAGTTAATATTTGTAGATTGGTATGGTGTAGACTATTTATTCCCTCACATAACTATAATTTAGATAAGCACACAAAATCCTTTTGCAAGAGTTATTTAAGTTACTAGGTATGATTTTGTGTCACTTATTTTAATTACCATTTTAGGTCAAACTATCTCCAAATATTAGTTTGTAAATTAAAGAAAGGTGACTCTATCTCATAGGTATTTGAATTGGTGAATTAAATTATCTCAAAGGTATTCTAGGGGGATAAAAATTAAGGATTCAAATCCCAATTAAAACATTTAATCATGTAAATTAACAAATATAAATAAACATTTTTAATAAGAATAATTATTATAAACAATAAAAATTTGTAAATATTTTTATATTTAAAAAATATGTATTATTTATTTTTATTTATGTTTAAATATTTAAATATTTTTATTAAATAATGTATGTTTCAATATATAATTATTTTTTAAAAATAATTTTATATGTAACGTTTTATATAAACTTTTAAATTATTATATAATTAAAAATTACCACGTGCTTCAAAATTAGGGTTAAGTTTATCTTTTATCTCTTGCCATTATTTTATTTTTAAATTTCTTTCTTTCCCTTTAGAAGGCAAAAAAAAACATTTTATGAACTATTAGGTTTACTGTGGCATTAGTGGTGAAAGCATTGACCATATTTTTTACTATTATTTCTATAGGGCCTTCTTAACAGGTATTTAATCTATTTAAAGTATTATTTTATTGTATCCAAAATGTGTGATTTATTTGGCTTGACATGGCCTTTTTATTCATTATTTACTACTTTAAGCTATAAAATCACTGATATTCAGATATACCTAAATTTCTATTATGAAATGGCCGAGATAGTGAAATGGTGGAGATTAGGATTATTCAACACTTACTTATGTTCAATAGGAACCCAAATGGTGAATGTGAGGGGAAATCAAACATTTTTTATTAATTTTAAGCAAGTAATCATAGCAAACAATTGCCATGATGTAAGAGGGTTTTAATGGTTTTACCCTATTTCTATCTCTTCACATCATTTGTATGTTAGCTATATTCAAGATACTGCATTTTTTTCCATTTTAGATTGAGTTAAAAAGTCATTTTTGGATTTTTATAGGTTATTATTATTTGGGGTGGTGAAATTTTCCCTCATGCTACCTCATAAACTTTAATTAATGAATGATTGAATAAAATATAACATCAAGATTAGAGAGGGGTCCCATGCTATGGGGCTACTGCTTCTATATTCTTGGGTTGAGTGGTCCCATGATAGGGGATATTAATTCTATTTTCTTGAGTCATCATTATATATTTAAAAAAAAAATTATAAAATATCTGCACCTTAAAATTAGGAACAACTACTATTTAGGGAGAAGCTTTTGAGGGGTGGGAAGTATCAGGGGGATGAAGATTTATATGGTTGTTCCTATTTTTTTGGTTTTCAACTATCATTTGAATCTAATCAGTTTTTTATTTTTATTTTTTAAACAAAATTTTTGTAGTAAAATGCTCCTAATTTCTCTCAATAACATGTATTACACAAAATTTAAAAAATCATGAGAACACTAATAAGGAAAAAGACTCCTATAATTTCTCAGTAGTTACCCCTTAAAAATAATCATCTTTTCCCAACATCGGACCCCACTCTTTGTCCCTCATGGCATGGATTTTGAGAATTTTAAATTAGTCATATCACATGTGTGAGAGGGGTTTTTGTTTTTGTATAATAAGATTGACCTCTTTTGGGAGATCTACATCAGTCATCCAATGTTTATGAAAATTAACCCTGACCCCTATGTTTCCCATGTGATCATACCCTTTATTTCATTCCTTGTACACCTAGGAAATAGTGAATCCTTTGCATGTGAGGAAGAGAGTCTAAAATTAGTGAATCCTTAAATAACACCTAACATAAGGATTTGTACCTCATGGCATGGATTTTGAGAATTATAAATTAGTCATATCACATGCATGAGAGGGTTTTTTCATTTTGTATAATAAGAGTGACCCCTTTTGGAAGATCCAATTCACTCATCTAATGTTTATGTGAATCACCCTTAACCCCTATGTTCATCATATGATTATTCCTTTTATTTCCTTTCTTATACACATGGGAAATAATGAATCCTTTGAATGTGATGAGGTGATAGTGAATCATTTAAATGTGATGAGTATTTATCCTTTGTGGCATGGATTTTGAAAATTTTAAATTAGTCATATCACACTGTTCATCTCTCCCTCATCAAAACCTTCAAACTTATGTAATTCCATTGTAACCTATGCAAAATTGGTAATTTATCTATGGGTAAGAAGAAGAAGTTAGAGCTAGAGTCTGTGCATAAACTCATGAGAGATGACAGAGCTAGGTTTGTGTTTGAAGCTATTGGATGGCTAGAATTCTTGAAAAAGTTCCAAGGGTTTGATGAAACCCTTGTCAAGTATTTTTTCCTTCATTTGAAAGAGAATTCCACCATAGTGATTGGTATTCAACTTATAATTAATAGTTAGGTGATTAGTGAAATATCAATCATTTTAGATGGAGCTAGGATATTAAGAAGGTCTTCCTTCATTGATCTCATTAGGATTTTTCATGAAGGAGAGCCTCTAGCAGAGTGTGTTCAAGATCACACTAGAAAGGCCAAAGGCATAAATAGAGAAACCCTATCGGAGCCATGAAAATCTACATCTTATTAGATAATTAAGTACTTAGCTTGTGATGGGAAATGAAATGTGTTAGGATGTATTTCCATGAAAATAATAATTCATTTGAGGCATGGTATGCACAAACCCCAACATAGAATCAATTTACCATCATATTTGGTAGAATATATTCATATTATGGCTATGAAATATGTCAATATTTTGGCTTCCATCTACCACCATGGTCTAACACACTTAATTATTCAAAACAATTTCCTCAAGAATGAGAATGGATAAGTAGCATGGACTATTTTTTAACAAACCATAGATAAAAATTAGCTATAAACTATCAAAGGATCACTTCAAGAAGCCTATTATTCTAACCCTAGGGCTCAAAATAAGGTTTATCCTTCTAATACATTAACTTAAGAATCAACAAGGAGTTGAAGATAAACCTCAATGGTTTCTACACATAGCCCTAAAGTTATTTTTATGGTGATTGAGTAACTACAACCTAAAATAAGACTAAAGCCTAGAGCTTCTCACATCAGCTCCAAACTTTCTCTAGAGCTTGTAGGGCGTGAAGAACCCATCATTAGCATAGATGAAGATCCTACATCAATAAAGGTCCAACTACAATCTATACAAAGGTAATACATGAGGAAGAGAGGAAACCCACAAAATGAATCCACTCCTCCACTTTAGACTAATAGGAAAAGATGAAATATGATTCTTGCAGTTGTTGATTATGAAAGGGATGTTGTATAAGTGCTTGATAGTCTACGTCAAAATCATCTTTCTAATCTTGTACCTAAAAGAGAAAAGGAATAAACTATTCTCCAATAAGATGACTTTGATGAAGTTTCTCCATCATTCACTTCAAGCCATCCACATTCTTCATCACAACCACACATTGACAAAGGTAAAGATCATATGATCAGTAAGGGAGCACAACCATCTAATTTAACTGAGGAAAGATTGCATCATGATCTCACCCTATAAAAATTAGAAGCTACAGTCAAGCAACAAGAAGAAGACATTGATTTTTTGGTATCTTCATTATAAATTAAGGATACTTCTAACTCATTCTTACTGTAAAGTATAGAAAGTTTTAAAGAGAACTCCTTAGCAAAGAATGATGAAATAGCAGTACTTAAATAGAAAGTAAATGAATCTAAGGAAAAGATTGTAATGTTGTGGAGTTACATAAAAGAGATAGAAGAAGTAAAAATGTCACTTAGGAGACATCTCATTAGGTATAACAACAACAAATATGCTTAGTGAGAGCAACAACTGTAGTGTCTCAAATAGTTCCTATAGATCAACAATAGACCAATCCTATCAAACCCTTGTGTCTTATTTTGATCTCAAGAGTCATTCGGATCAAACCTATTTATAGTTTATGGAAATAAAAGAACAAAATATAATGCATAAAATGAGAATCAAAAATTGAAAGATAACGTCACAAAGGCACAATAGCAAACTAAGAAAGTTAAACATACCCTTTAATTCACTTGTCAGTTGGGAGATAAGATTTTAGCTTGTAGAATACCTTCTCCTTCTTATATTATGTTTTTTAATGATAAATTATGTAGATGGAAACTCCTTAATATATATTTTGGATTGTCTCATGAAATTAATACTCCTAAAGAATTTTTGGAAGTATACAATATTAGTACCCTAGACAATCAAGATTTGTTGTGTGAGTTTTCTCTTTTTGGTTTTATCATGGAGAACACCAATGGATTTTTGGTAAATATTTGTGTTGGATAACTTAATTTGAGATACCTCTTTTTGACTTATAGACATAAAATTTCATGGGATGAAATAATTAATGATCATTTGAATACAATAAAATAAGTAGGCCTATGCATTAGGCCTTAATTACGTAGTGCCAAAGAGACTCTTAACGAGTTTAGGAGCTACTATTTTTAAGGGCCAAAGTTTCATGATATTCACTTGCATGTCATTCATGATAATATCATGAATTTTAACTTGTTCACTCATAATCACTTTGAAGAAGTAGTTTTAACAAGCAATCATAGATGGATCCTATTGTCTATTTTATTGAAAAGAAGGGAGGTAATCTCCCCTAAAAACATCAGATGGAATCTACAAAGGGCTCAAACTATCATTAGGATTATTACCAATGTAATCAATGCAAGAGAAGAAATTTTTTTGGGTTAGAATGTGATTTCATCCACCTCTCTTACTTACTCCTATGTTTCCTTGGTATAATACAACACCAAAAAGACTTGAACTATGTGAAAAATGGCTCTACTTTTTTAGGACATATATGGTTCTTAAAAACCTATTTGAAGTGGTGATAGGACTCTATTCTATCTATGATCTTAGTTAAATGTTGGAGTAGAGGATCCATAACAATGAGAGAAGAAGATAGTTTGAAATGGGGCATGCAAAAGGTAAGTTATGGGGGAATGATGAGTCCAAAATATGACTCATTATATCCACATATTATCTCTTTCATATGATCTAATCTACCATTTGTATTAAGCATTGCATGCATCTTTAGGACTTATAACTAGTCTGAGGTAGAAGATATGTACTTTTATGTCACTTATTTTATGTGAGTATCAGTCATTATTCTTGACAATATATTTTAACCATTTGCATTTTTTAGTCCTCTATTTTTGTATATACATGTATTATAATATGATGCAATAGTGATAGTAGAGTTTTTTCAAGAGTCCATGGGTTTAAAGGAAGATTCTAGTTGAAAATCTATCATTTTGGTCAAGCTACAAAGTTACACAATCAAGTTATGAAATTCATTAGGTGAGCTATGGACTTCATCAGGCAAAATACAAACTTCATTAGGCAAGTTAAAAACTTTGACAAGATTACTACAAACTTTGATATTATTATTACAAAGATTGTAACTTGTGTGAATTTGACATCATGGATTCCCCTTACTCATCGATGCTTACTCATCATTATAATCCACTATATATTTATTTCCTAAATATGAGCTGAGATGCTGACATTCTATGTAATTTAGTGATTCCATGTGAATTCTTCCTATTGTGGTAAGTATAAAAAAAATCATTCTATACAAAATGATGTAATGAAGGATCTACATTATTCAAATCTCTTTTGATGATTTTATGAGGTCAACAATTTTGATGGATTTCACATTGAATATTGTAATTAAGACACCTTAACACCTTGACAAGATATAAAATATACCTTATACACAATAATCAATGTATTTATAACTACCTTATTTGATTGAAACACCTATTTACTCATTGAATCCATTATACACTTTAATAAGGTTGGGCAAGTGCAACCTTGAGGTATCTACTAGGAGATTCCTTAAAGGGCCTTGTAATACCTTGAGGTATCTATTAGGAGATTCCTTAAAGGGCCTTATAATACCTTCATGGGTAACTTTAAGGTATCTCTTATGAGATACCTTCAAGGAGAAATCCACTATTGTGCATGTTTTAAAGGTATTTCCTAGGAGATACCTTGAAGGTATTATAAGGACCTTTAAAATACCACCCAATAGTGCCTTCCAAGTAAAGGAAAATTTCATTAATGCATGTTGAAGCTATATATTATGAGATACCTTCAACATCCCCTTGAATGTATGACATCTCCCTTCAAGGTATCTACTAGGATATTCCTTCAAGGGCCTTGTACTTTATTCAATGGCCTTGTATTTCCTTCAAGTTACCCATAAAGGTATTATAAGGACCTTAAAGGAATATCATAGTAGATACCTTGAAGGGTGTTATCATACATTAAAGAGGACATTAAAGTTATTTCCTAGGAGACCTTATACATAATATTCAATGTATTGATAACTAACTTATTCAATTAAAACACCTATTTACTCATTAAACCCTTATACACCTTAATAAGGTTGGGCAAGTTCAACATTGAGGTATCTACTAGGAGATTCCTTCAAAGGCCTTCTAATACCTTCATGAGTAATTTAAAGGTATCTCCTAGGAGATACATTGAAGGATAAATCCACTCTTATACATGTTTGAAAGGTATCTCCTAGGAGATACCTTGAAGGTATTACAAGGTCCTTCAAGTTATCACCTAGTAGTGCCTTCAAGGTGAAGGAAAATTCCACTTATGTGCATGTTGAAGGTATCTCCTAGGAGATAAATTCAACATTCCATTTAATATATGAAAATTCTCTTTGAGTTATCTCATAGGGGATTCTGTCAAGGGCCTTGTAATTCCTTGAAGGTATGGTAATTCCCTTGAGTGTAGTTCTTGTTCCATACAAAATGATGCAATGAAGGATCTATCTTATTCAACTCTATCTTGATGATATTATAAGGTCTATAATTTTAATGGGTTTCAAATTAAATATTTGAATTAAGACACCTTGACACCTCAATAATATCTACATAAGACCTTATACATAACAATAAATGTATTCATAACTACCTTCTTTGATTGAAACACCTATTTACTCATTGAATCCTTTATACACCACAATAAGTATGGGCAATTTTAACCTCGAGGTATATACTAGGAGATTCCTTTAAGGGCTTTATAATACCTTCATGGTTAACTTCAATGTATCTCCTTGAGGGTAACTTGAAGGTATCTCCAAAGAGATACCTTGAAGGAGAAATCCACTCGTGTGCATGTTTGAAAGGTATCTCCTAGGAAGGTATTACAAGGTCCTTCAAGTTAAAACCCAGTAGTGACTTCAAGGTGAAGGAAAATTCCACTCACGTGCATGTTGAAGGTATCTCTTAGGAGATTCATTTAAGGGCCTTGTAATTCCTTCAATTTACCTATGAAGGTATTATAAGGCCCTTACAGGAATCTTGAGTAGATACCTCGAAGGACATTATCATACATTCAAAGGGATGTTTAAGGTATCTCCTAGGAGACCTTATACATAACAATTAATGTATTAGTAACTACCTTCTTTGATTGAAACACATATTTACTCATTGAATCCCTTATACACCTCAATAACACTAGGCAAGTTTAACCTTGAGGTATCTACTAGGATATTCCTTCAAGGGCCTTGTAATAGCTTCATGGGTAACTTGAAGGTATCTCCTAGGAGATACATTGAAGATATTATAATGACCTTCAAGGTAAAATAAAATTTTGCTCATGTGCATGTTAAATGTATATACTAGGAGATAAATTCAATGTCCCCTTTAATGTATGGCAATGACCTTCAAGGTATCTCTTAATATATTCCTTCAAGGTCCTTGTAATTACTTGAAGGTAGGATAATTCCTTTGAGTGTAATTCTTGTAAAGGTAAATATTCAAATTTGGAACTATAAAAATAACCTCATTCCATACAAAATGATGCATGGGTTATCTAACTTATTCAATTCTCTTAGATTATCTACATTGGAAACTTTTGCATCTAAAACTTTCACTTTAGAAACTTTCACATTGAAAATATTCTCTATGGAAGGTTTCTCATCAACAAATTTATATCAAGAACTTACCTTTCAAAAAGTTTTATTTTGGGAAGTTTCACTCTAAGAATATTCATGTTGAGAGATTTATATTAGCATATTTTGTTGCATAAGGTTTCTCATTGACAACTTTCATATCAGAGGAATTATTTTGAAAATTTTGGTTTATGGAAGCTTTACTTTGGAAACTTTCTTTTGGAAATTTTGTGGCAGTAATAAGTACTTAGATAGGTTTTTCAAATGGTATATTTATTCATAGTCTTAATTTTTGGGATATTTTATAGTGGGAACTTTTTCTTTGAAAACATTTTCTTTGAGTTCTATCTTTAGAGGATTTTATGTTGAGAATTTACATGTCAGAAGCTTTTCATCAAAATCTTTCATTTTGGAGAATTTCCATTAGAAGGATTCCTTTCATAAAATTTTGTTTCAAAAACATTGAGATAAAATCCTTCTGAAAGGAATTCTATGATTTAGAGTCTTTAGGCCATTTCTGAGTATCACCATCATCCCAATTTTCAATCAAGGACTCCATCGAGTACACTGATACTATGTTCGATTCCACTATTTTCAAAAATCAATATGTTAAACTATTTAGATATGTGGGATGTTATTGACATAGTTTATTCCAAATCCCATGAGGATAAATTAACACCAACAAAAATTCAATTGGTTTTAGACATACTTCCTTTCAAAAAATAAGGGATAGACTTCATGATGACCAAACCTGAAGTGATGCCATACATAGACCTATTGTAGGATCTCTTCTATACTGGCAAGGTGATAGGGGTTGCCTTTTTACAACATTTAAATCACAATATTTTTATGGCCTACATCTTGATAGATTAATTCCAAAGGTACTTATATTTACCAATTATATATGCTACTTACAATTTTCATAGGGTGGTTGGATGGAAGAAGAATAATTTAATCAATAAAACATCGAGAAAGTGGATTATCATCGATGAAATTATCATCCCAAAGTAGAATAACACTGTACATATCACTAAGTTTAGGATGGGGGTTCACATTGGGATCTCTGTGGAACTAATTTCCACTTTGGGGCATGAGTTGTAGGTATGTGGTTTAAACAATCAAGTGTTAGAATAATGGGTTAAGCCAATTGGTTGTTCAACAAATTTTATGGGTGGATGTGTGGTTTCTAATAAAAATAAAAATTAATATGTGAGACAGATGGGCACAAGATTAATTTATGGTGACTAGGTCTCAAAAAAACTTTAAAAAAGAGAAGGGTAAGGGAGAGAAGGATTTTATGTCTCTAAACAAGAGTTTTCAATCTATTTATTTAGTGAATAAGTCTATCTAATGCCAATGTTTTATATTGTATAGTTGTTTCTCACTTAAAAACAAACATGGATGGGAGTCTAGCTAATTAGATACATGGTGATTTTGGGTATCAACTAAAGGTTTCTTTTTTCAAGGCTGTTATTGCATATCTTTATACTAGAGGTTACAACTCAAACCAAGAATTTATCTAAGGTAGATATTACTTACTCAAAGAATAGTATATCAAATGAGACACTTATACACATGTTAGAATAATTATTCAACCTTTACTAGATATATAAATCAATGTACACATTAATATTTAATATCTATAACACATCTAGGATTAATCATTCATAAACACAATAACTAGATTCATCCCTAGTGATTTCACACATCATAATTATTGAATCCATTACAAAGTAGAGAAACTTCAAATTGATGAACATAGAAATGGAAGAAGATAAAATAAACATAGTTGCATGATAGTCAAGTTTCTTTATTTCTTCCTTTATTCCATTCAAAACTTTAACCCTTTGAAATATGGTTACAAATTGTATATATAGATCTCAAAGAAGGGGTCACCTCATCCTCTAAGACTAGAACATTTTGTTTACATATTGATAGACCATAATATAAGTTTAAGTTACATGATGATGCATTACAAAGATCCTAGCCATGAAATGTATGCATGCTTCTCAAAATTTAGTTTAATTATAATATATAAATGCAACTAAGACTTTACTATTTGGTTACATTGGTTACATGCAAAATAGTAAACAATTAGCCAATATAAATAAGTTCTTTCTTGAATTGTCTTAAGACTACTATGAAAACTATAGTATAATTAGTAGCAGATACCATAGTGACTAGAATTAAACTTGAAGAAGCATTGGATGTTTGAACTATCATCACCATGGGAATAGTAGTCTGAGTTGGTATCGATGTGGTAGTTTTTATTGTTGGTAGAGTTAGTGGAGTTGGCATGGTAGAACTAGAAGATTTAGCTTGCAAAGCATCTTTCTTCTTCACCTCTAATCCTTATAGTGCTTGTAAGACTTGGAATTCTATTCTCTAATTAGACCCATATCCAGAAGAGATGGTCTAGTTACCCTATTAATCTTGCCCATTAGCTTGTTATGATCCACTTTGGTTATTCTAAAACCATCTCTAAATACCTCTACCTTAGTATATTTATTCTTTGTTGTATTTAGCTTAGCCTCTATGTTTTCAAGGTTTAGACCTTGTAGGCTCTATTTAAAACTATCAGAGGATTGTTTAATATTCTAGCCAAATGTAGCCCTCATAACTAACCTTCTTTGATTATATTGAATAGTAGCTAACTCTATTCCTAAAAAAATTTATTCGGCCTCTTTCTCTTATGCAACCAATTTATGAAATAATGCCTCTAAATATATAACCTAGTCTCAAGCCTCTTGGGTCCTTATAAATGCTAAGTTCAGGGTATTTGAGGCATCTAATGGAGTCATCAAATCTAGATGGCTAAAAATCCTTATTGGGTGTATACAACACTAGAAAGTATAGCTTATTGTCATCTTCCTTGAGGCCTATAAATAATTTAGTTATGCTATTAACATGTGGAGCTAAGATAACCCTTAAAGAATGAATGGAATCAAGGATTTCATACAATATGTGGGTAATATCCTATTCATCCTATTCAATGCCCTAAGGAACTTGAATTAATTGTTATTTCTCTCAGAGTGTTTCCAACTCTTCCTCAATCTCTTACTTGGCCATTTTAGTTCCTTGATGTATGGTCATGATAGTATCTATGTGGGTCTCCATATATGTTTTCAAGTCCTTTATGTAAGGGGACTGACCCTTCTACCTATTTTGTCTTTTATTTAAGGATATACTTCCTCCCTCTCTTCCATGATTAGGATCCTACCCAATATATCTTCTATTTTCCTCTTTCTCACCTTCTATACTGATGTAGTGGCTTTATCAAATAGGGATCCCACTATTGGCAATTCTATAATCTTCAAATTGGGCCTCTTATAGGCTGAGGATCCTAGTTCCTTAGCCTAATATGGAAGAGTGAAATTTGAGGGATTAGAGAGAAATGCTTCTAATTTAACATGATCTTAAGGTTATTTCTCAATGGATGTGGGGAGATTAGAAATTGTAGGCCAAATAATATTTGACTATTTTATGTTCCCATATTTTGGCATTTGATGAACCATATAGACTAGCTGCTTCTTAGGTGCTCTATCAGTTTTTACCACTATGGTTACTATGGTAGGAGTGGAAAAATTCAATGATGAACCCAATTAGGTAGAAGTGGTTGTAGTTGAAGGCAAGGATTGAGTAATCACTGAGATGGACAAGGATAATTTTTATAGAATGGATGTTAATGGAAGGGAAATAGAAGGGATGGAAACCATAGGGATAAAAATTATATCAATGGAAGGGGGAACATGATATGTGGTTGTAGGAAAATTTATGGATGGGTCTAGGAATAATAGACCTATTGAGACTGTTCATTGAAGAAGAAATGTGGAGACAATAGGGCCATGGGTGATTGAAACTATAAGTAAAGACATAAGAGGGGAAAAACTTAATAGAGCTATGAGCAAGGTACCCTTACTAGATGAGTCACCTATGATAGTTATTTTGGCCTTGAGTGTCTAGAGGCTCAGAACCTTTTCCTATTATAGTTCCTCCTCATCTACCTCCTGAGTTAGATGGGTCTATGGTCTATCCTTAGACTTCTTCTGGTATATATTTGTTGTTCTCCTTACCTATAGACTTGTGGATTGTGATGAAAGAGAAGAGGGAATGGTGATTAGCATGGAGGTTGAAGTAGCCATTGTTTCCTCTTCATCTAAGGAATCCAAACATATAACCCTAGCTTCAATAAGTGCTTCCACTTGTACTTATAATTGTGTACTATCTCCAAATATAGTTAGATCCTTTGATAATTATTGCTTGACCTTAATTAGTTCAACTATTGAGGGTTGAACTAGGAGGATTTGTGCTTATTTTTGTGTTGAGGTAGGTATTTATTCTTCCTTAGATTATTCTTGTTCTTCTTTTCCAATGAGTGGTGCCTCAACTACTAATTATTATTGGTCTTGAGGTTGGATTTGAGTTTTTTGGGGATTAGGCCCCTCACCTTATGGATGTTGTGATGGCCTCCCACTCCAAAAATATGAGGATATATATTCTTTAAGAGGTATAATTCATAATATTCCTTCATCGAGTGTCAAAGATGGTTATGTTTGAATTAATTTTAGTAATTCCTCATTTATACATGTAGTGGTATCCCTTTATATGACCTTATTTTCATCTTTGGAATTTAATAAGAGAAATTCATGATCGATCAGCTCATGCTTGTATTCAAGTTCAAGGGTGTGAATTTTATTTTAGACCTTTCCATGAGGGTTCTAGTTTCTATGAGGAAGGTTGGGAAATGCATAGGCATTCATGGAATTACCAACCTCTTTGAACTATATGTGAATGGTATAGTGCATTTTCCCAATGGTTACATGAGAACCAAGGAAGGTGGCCTTATTTTTTTGTAAGCTCTTCATCTATGTTATTCCAAATTTGATGAATAATTTCCTACTCAGCCACCTTATCTAGAATAAACTATGGAAGCTAAATAGGATCTAATTTGTGCCCTGCCACCATGATCACCATGAAATCCATATATAACTAGTAATCTCCAATGTTATTAGCCAGTGTTTAAGTCATGTTCAGGGAAATTACCTATAATGGCTCATCATGAATAGAATTCCATACCTAAGGATAAAGGTCCTTATTAATCTTGATATATTCTTCGTATATGAATAAATATGCACAAAGATTTAGTAATCACATTATCTATTTTTTATGACCTCAACTATGGGCTCCTACAAGACTCCATTATGCCTATACACAATGCCCATGACTGCATCTAGTAGATAGGACATCATATATAAATTCCCCCCTAATGGTCACTTTTCCTTTTATAGTATCTACTCTTGGAAGTGTGTGCTAATGATTTACCCCAATGAATAGGTATGTTATGAGGTAGTCAGAAGGTCTAGAAGGGGAATCCATTCTAAGTGTATATAGTAGATACTATCATGACCAACGATATTATTTAGTAGTGCCATCCCTATGTGGATTCCCAATCTAAAACTGGTAATGGGGACAAGGATCTTGACATGTTCTTTCAAAGAGAATTTCTCCTATGGTAGAAACCCTTTTGAAAAAACTCAGTCTGGATGGTTTGCCTTTTTCCATGTAATTATAGTATGTAAATCATATGTAACATCTAAAATAGGCAATCTTAAATACCTATTGAATACTTTTATAGATATACATATGATAACAATGTCATTGTATACATAATGTAAATAACCTCCATCCATGATTCTTCCTTTGACTAATAGACCCCATAGCAAATTGATGCATGGAATTACTTCTAGTTTTTTAGTATCATAGTGTAGGGCCTAGAACTTAAGCAAAAATAGGTCTTTTATTAGCTGATTATCTTCATTTTCTATGTATTATTTTAGTGAAAACATATTTATGTCCTCAAATACTTCCCATAACACTTAATAATTCAAATAATGACCCTCTAATGTAGTAGGATCGAACATAGTATTGAGGTAGTCTATAGAGTCCTTGATCGAGAACTTAGATGGTGATGGGGATATCCTATAAGTCCTAGAAGATGATTCCATGGTAACTATGCTAAGAAATAGTATATAATAAGCTTTTGATAATGGTGTTTCTTCACTTAGATTAATCTCACAATTTACTATGATAGTGGTTAGGGCTCTTGGGATTGCTTGAAGATAAAGTCTATTTAAACTCGAATGATTGAATTATGTGAACTTGGTTGGGGGATCAATGTAAATAGATCTCTTGAATTGATTTCCAATTTGTGAACCATTACTCATTAATTTTTATGATCTTGTCACCTTTATTCAATTCAAATTTGACCACACTATCTTAGTGTGCATGCCACATAATATGATTTATCACACAAGGTGCCATGGTGTAACCTAGATTATCACTGATGAAATTATCATCCCAAAGGAGAATAACCCCATAAATATCACTAAGTTCATAATGGGGTTTCACATTGGGATGTCCCTCCTAAGTATACTTTATGGTTTCACAAGTATCCATTTTATTCACCTAGAATGGGTTCTACTTTGGGACATGTTGATGACCTCAACTTTAACTTTTTCCCTAGGGGAAATAATTAACACTAGGCTATGACAACAAGTTTTACCCAAGGATAAGTGGCCTACTTGTGGCCACTTTTATATGATGTCATATATCTTGGATGTATTAATGGGAACTATATACATGCACTATGGGTCACCCTAAAGCCTAGGTTTAGATTAAATAAAAAATCATATTTGTGATTATTATTCATTCTTAGGAGATACCTTCAATGTCCCCTTGAATGTATGATAATACCCTTCAATATGTCTCCTAAGAGATGATTTAAAAGGCATTTAAATATCTTTGTCGGTAAATTGAATGTATCTCCTAGGATATACCTTAAAGGTACCCTTGAAACTATTACAAGGACATTCAAATTATCACCTAGTAGTGCTTTCAAGGTGAAAGAAAATTCTACTCATGTGCATGTTTAAGGTATCTATTGGGAGATACATTAAACATCCCTTTTAATGTATGAAAATGCCGTTTAAGGTGTCTCCTAGGAGATTCCTTCAAGGGCCTTGAAATACACTTATAATACCATCACGGTTAACTAAAAGGCTTGAAGGAATAATTCACTCTTGTGCATATTTCAAAGGTATCTCGTAGGAGCTACCTATTAATGGGAATTTTGACACATTATAAACATATTTCCCCCTCATATTTTTCATTTGAAATAAATGTTTTTGGATTCCTTTACCCATCAGATTATATTGACTAGTGTTTGATATGTTAGAAATGTACAATAAAATTTTAAGCCATCCCCTTTGAATGATTTTTACATCTCTCTACATATAATTTATAATTAGTTTGGTCATATATTATTAGTTTAAGTGAGAGTTAGTGTGTATATTATGAATATTTAATATGTATTTTGTATTGTAGTTTAGAATTCACATTTGTTGATATATAATTAATCACTACTTAATCACAAATAATTTCATAAATGATGCAATATGCAACTTACATTTTATAAAATATCAATATTTAAATCATTTCAAGCTCTGCAGAATGTATTCAGTCAAGAAAGTAATTCCCACACTTAAAAGGTAGAATAAGGTCTCACTCCAAGAGAATTTGGATATAGTATTATTTAAACTACCAAAACTAAAATTAAATCCACATCACCATCTTCCATTTTATGATGGTGATAAAATTCCTCTTTTTGATTGGTATTTTGAGTTGTTTAGTCTACCAAATATGCATGAAAACATTTATTTGTTTAACACTATCTAAAAAAGAATCTTATTAGATTGGAATAATCGTTTCATGTGATAAGGATGAAATTGAAGATGCACTTCAATTCCAACTATAAATATGGAATGGAGAATAGGTAATTCTCCATCACATACAACTAATTTCAATAAAATTTTCACCTAGTAAAATAGAATTGACAAAAAATAATTTTTATCCTTCTTGTGAAACATTTGGGTTTAATTTGAATATCTATGACAACCTTGAAACATATAGGTTGATATATAGAGATAATTTGGTCATTAGAATAGAAAATATATTTAAATAAAAACATGAACAAGTGGAAACAACTTCTTCTACTTGCCACCATGTAAACATGTATTTAAGATACCATGCAATCATGATAGAAGAAAAATTGAAGAAAACAAGACAAGCAAGGGAAACATATTTATATGTAGATTTGAAAAAGGCAATACAATTACTCATAATAGTGGAGAAAAATAATATTTAATAAAAGGTTGATACACTTTTATTGACACAAACTTCTGATAAGATGCATAGTGAATTCTCTACATGTTATATTTCCTCTATCAATTACACCTTGAACATTATTTTAGAGAAATATGAATTGGGGGATGCTAATATCAAAATAATAAATCTAAATGAAAGAGGGGTGAATTCTATAATTCATTCATTTGTAAAACATAATGAGGTTCCAATGAAGGAGGCTTTGTTAATTCCTTTTGATCTAAATTATCCTCAATATATTATCAAATCAAAAGAAGTCCTTGAAGATATGATGGATAAAAAATAGTAATGTTTAAAATTGTAGATGGAAAACACACAATTATAGCACAATAGAGAATTCTTTCAGAGGAGGAATAGAATTCACTATCATTAAGAAAAAATGTTCTGTTAGAAGGGAAATATTTATGAAAACTTGTACTCCATTATATATTATTCAAAAAATATGTAACTACTATAATGAAGCCAATGAAACAATATATAAGGATTATTTTGTATAAATATTTTTATCTACACATGACCTTATCCAAATAATAGGTTGGAAGAATATTGAAATAGGGAACAACTTATTTGATCAGTACCAGGTGCATAACATTTTTAATTTATTTTATAATCATGCTTCATTTTTTAAATATAACATCTTAATAATATTTATATGTGTATGATTTATTTTTTAAACCTAACAACTTATCAATCTTTCAGTGTGTAGCACTAATGGCATTGCATACAAATTAAGAAATGATAATAATGGAAAATCAAATTAATGAACATGACACATTGCAAGTTGAATAAGGTAAGATAAAATCATGCATATTTTTATAATTATATAATTTTTTGTTTATAAAATATTTATAACACTGAAAAAATATTTATTCATCTATTTATGTCTCAATTAAAATAGTTCACAACATATATCTAAAACTTTGTGTCTCCAACATAATAACCCATGACACATCTCTATAGTTTGTTGCATCCACGAAACAACACAAGGCAAAACTCTACAATAAGACACATTTTTAAAATACACATATCAAATAAATTGAGATGATAATTTTTAGTTACTATATTATATAATACCTTGTAATGGATAAAGAACCAAAGGTTCAATGAAAGAGTGCACCTGTACAAACTATAAAAAGACAAAAAAGGTGAAAAACCCTTTCAATGAATATGTAATTATATAATTTCATACAGTAGAATATATTAATTATCTTTATTTATTTAAATACATTAAAATTGAATTTTTATTTATGGACAAGATATTGTAGAAGACAAAAAAATATAGACTTGCATCAGCCTAGGATTTGGAAGTGTGGGTTCATTTTATTGTTGTGTCAACTTGAATGTCCTTGTATTTACTCATTAAAATTTTGTTTATATGTTGAATTTACCTAGTTTAAAATAACACAATATGTGCTATAATGTGTCTTCAATATAATAAATTTTGATGCTGAGTATCCATAATCTTTATCAATATAAAATTGATTTCTTTGAATATACAAAATTATTGTGATTGTGAGAAATTCGATGAAGAATAAATTTCATATTAAGAATATTTTGATGAAAAAGGGCATAGATATATAATTATATGGATATATAGACACACACACATACATGCTAGATATAAGAATTCTTTGATATAAGGAAAGAAATGAATAAAGTATATTGTGCTAGAAATAATTATATTATTATTGATTTAAACAATTTTTAATTTGATGTGTATTATTGGAAGTATATGAAGGGAGTTCAACTATAGGTGCATATTCATTTGAAATTAGTTATAGTGAAATTTGGCTTAGAATGAGTAAATCCTTTTTTTTTGTGTTGGACTATATAAACATATAAATATGTATTGGTATGCATAAGAATAACTCATACTTTCATTAATGTAAGAATATAGATGTTGGTTGATCAATTTTAAATTCTTACCAATGTCTATGAGAAATGAGTTATGGTAAAATCATATTGTTTCATAATATGGTCAAGTTATGGTTAAGTTATAAGGATTCATTATAAACATGTATATGCATATGCATGTTACAAAAATAGTAAAAGAAATGGTACATCTGTGTATAATGAGTATAGTTACATGTGCCTAGGCATGTATATATTTTTATATATGTTTATATGAATTTTTATAAGACTTAAATAAATGCAAATGAAAATACATCAAATGAAATGCATTATGTTTATATGGTACAATATGAAATATAAATCAAAAGTACATCAAAAATCAATCTAAAATGTAAAACATTTTCTTATAAATTTTCCATGTTATATTTGTTATAGTATAATATTGTTAATAAATGATTTATTTCTTTTCTAAAAAATTGTAGACATTTCAAAGGAGGAGCTAAAACTGACTTCTAAAAAACTATTGATTCTGGGGTTGGATGACTTATTATTTGTTGTGTATAAAATAAAATATATGAAAATAAATGATATAGAAAAAAAAAAGATTATACAATAGAAAATATGTCATACTACATTCAAGATCATTCCAAATAAATTTTGAAGGTGGCATTTCAGTCTTTTTCTCACATTAACATTTGGTCAATGATAGTGGACAATCATTTGAGGATACTCCTTCAAGTCATGGGTTATCCAAGTTCAAACTTCATGTTTGTTTGGGGAAAAAGATATTATAAGCCCTTCAATATAAACATAAAGAAATTAGATGAAGTTATTTTTAAAGGGACGTTTACAGATGATTTTTCAATTGCCAACACATTTTTCATTGATTATAATTTTCAAAATTGTGTTACAAATAAAAAATTAAAAATGAGTTATGTTACATCAAGTAGACATATTAGAAATGGAATTTATAAAGATGAAAAGAATTGGAGAATCAAAATGATGTCTATCATCACATTATTACGAGAAAGCATAAAATCCATGCTAGTAGTTGTGAACCATTTTTTATAAGGATGTAACTTCACCATATGATTCTTTCAAGTGAATTTATTGATTATAAACTATAATTCTAATAAACATTCATACAAATCAATTCTAAGTTATTTCAAATGTATTCCAATTTATTTCAAATGTATCGATTTTAATTTAGTAATGTTTTGATCTCATTAAGTGCAATTTGATTTATAGTTGGAGATATCTTAAAAGTATTGATTCAGGTCTAAGTTACAAATATAATCCCCTTGCAAGTGGATACTCCATTAGTTTATCTTGAAATTTCCCAAGTTGATCCATTAGTATATTGACACTTGCTCATGAAGATATTCATAATGAACAACAAATAATTCTTAATTCTCTCTCATTAAATTTGTTTAATGATGCCAAGTCAGATACCTTGGACTCATGCAAACCCTAACAACTTGATGAGAATCTAGTTGTAGTCCCTATGTTTCCTTGGTTCCAAAATTGAATGGTTACCATCAAAACTCACATATTTTTTATGAATAAATAACCCTAGGAAACATCAAATGGGGTTATATTAGTAGATGAACTAATCATTTATTATATTTTCATCCATAATTTATCCTTTAGGCCTATTTATTATTATATTTAATTATATTAATAGGGTTATGAGATGCAAACCTAATAGGAAATCTATTTGTCCTTTGATTATTATTATAATAAGTAATTATGTATGCATGCATGCATGTGTGTGTGTGTGTGTGTGTGGGTGGGTGGGTGTGGGTGTGTGTGTGTGTGTGTGTGTGTGTGTGTGTGTGTGTGTGTGTGTGTGTGTGTGTGTGTGTGTGTGTGTGTGTGTGTGTGTGTGTGTGTGTGTGTGTGTGTGTGTGTGTGTGTGTGTGTTTGTGCATGCGTTCATGCATGTGTGTGTGTAATTGAAGAAAATTACAATCATGGACATGTTTGAGGTATCTACTAGGAAAACCCTTGAAGGTACAACAAGACCCTTAAAGGAATTTCCTAGAAGATACCTTGAAGGATAATTAAGGGTACCCTTGAAGGTATATCCTAGGAGATACATTTTAAACATGCATAAGGGTACCCTTAAAGGTATTACAAGGCCCTTAAAGGTATCTCCTGACATGTACATATTCCTTCAGTAGTTCACAGATGGATTCTATTTTAGCATGGATAACTTACCCTTAAGTGTGTAGTGTGATCAATTTTTGTGTACTCACCCAATCCTTTATTAGATAATTTAGTAATGGATTGATTTATTTGTCCTCAAACACAACCTAGTCACTAGGGACTTGCGTAACTAGAGTATAACAAGTATAATTGATGAGTTGTCTAGTTTTAGCCATTTGATTTTTTGCTTCTGCTTTCTCTTTGTGCAATTGAAAAACTTTTCATTCCAAGTCTAATACCTCTTTCTTAGTGGATTTTTAGAATGCAGATGATCATTCGATTATCTTGGATAATAGAAGCTGTAAAACATCCAAAGATGTCTCCATAGAAGTGGGAGTAACTACAGTGGATGTGGTTGTGACTATGGCAAGAGTTAGTGTAAATTAAGCCAATGGAAGTAGAAAAGTGGTGTGATGAGATGATATGGTAAGGAAATCCCAAAACCAATGGGTAGAGGGTTTAGAATTTGATAGTGAAGTCTCATCTAGTGTACTTGATTGGGTCATATCATTATGGGATGCTGTGTGTTTTAATTTTTCCTTTTCCTTAGCTTCCTTTTCTTTCATAATATGTGCTTCAGCCTCAACTCAAGCCTTAATTGCAGCCTCATCCTAAATTTGGGCTTAGTATTAGATATGGCCTAAATTTTAGCCTTTTCATCTTCCTTAGCCATAGATTTGGCATCATCCTTCACTTTAGCTTTAGCATTAGCCTCAACCTTTTCCTTGGCAGCTTACACCTCTACTTCATGCTTGATTTCCTCCTCTTTCTAGCACTATTATTTGGCATCTATCTCTTTCACCTCTTATTATATTTGGTTTTATTGCACAAATTATTCTCATTTACCTTGATTTGAATACCATTTTTCAAGTTCGTTAACAATGCATGCTACACCAAATATTATATGACATCTTGTGGAATTTGAAGGTGCAACCTGATCAAAGCTAGAGCCTCAAGACACCAAATGTTAAATCACCCCAATTAATCATAATATTTCCTTGAATTTGTACATGTTATGCTTTCAAGGTCATTATCAAGACCAAATTCCATAGTAATAAATTTTAATGGGCCTAATGGGGACTTCCATTATGTGAAGCGTTATCATAAAACTAGATTCAACTAATATTGGAAATTTTGCCAACCTTTTTAAATGGGATGACTGCCTGTGTATGAGTATTATTCATCATCTTTAAATGAACTAAATACCTATGCATGAGTGCTCTTCATCTTCCTCATATTATATATACCTTGAGGGCCCTTGTGATACCTTCGAGGTACCATTTTTTTAAGTGCTCAGGGCTGGGGCTATGTCTAGTGGTGAGGGCCAAAGATGAAACTAGTTGATTAAATACTTCATGAATTAGTACACCTATTTGTAGACTTAGAGACTTTAAGTATATGGGAATATCTCATTGAGGCATGGGTGGAGGGCTAGTCAAATGGTGCCATGTGTCCTAGTAATGAAAGCTACATCAAAGGATCAATCAGTTTGAAGGCCCAAAAGGGTGATATATGTTTGAAACAATCCAATCTACTCAAAATGATCTGCTCCCAAATGGGTTAAACTATTCCAATTTATTTGGAATATAGAAAACATATTTATGGAGAAAATATTCTCCACTCCATTTTAATGGGTATAAGTTCAAATTATCTAAAATAGCCCAATTTAATCAAAATTATTTGTGCCCAAATGGTTTGAAATAGTTCAATTTATTTGAAATATAGAAAATGTATTTTTGGATAAAATTTTCTCCATTCCACTTTAGTGGGTATACGTCTAAATTATTCAAAATATCCCAATTTATTCAGAATTATCTATGCTCAAATGATTTGAAACTATCCAATTTATTTGAAATATAAAAAAATTATTTTTGGAGAAAATTTTTTTCACTCCACTTTAGTGGGTATAAGTCCACATTATTTGAAATAACCCAATTTATTCAAAATGATCTATACCCAAATGGTTTGAAATAGTCTAATTATTTGGAATATAGAAAAAATATTATTGGAGAAAATTTTCTCCACTCCACTTTAGTGGCTATAAGTCCAAATCATACAAAATAGTCCTTATCAACTCCATATTAAATATTATGTGTACAAAAGCACCCTTGTTTTAATTCACAAAAAATGAGATAATTATAAGAATTAGGAAAATGTTTCTAAGCTAGATATAGTGAAATTTAAGTATTATAATAATTTTATTTGGAATAAAACAAAAAATTTCCTTTGTATTTTGAAGTGAGTTTAATAGGCTAAAAAAGTTATTTACCAAAGACTTTGTAAAATTAGCTTTAAAATTGCCTAACTAAAGAAAGTAAACATGCAAAATAAATTTGTTTGATTAAATAGATGAGGATTTTAAGCTATTAAAATTATGTTACAACTTTTAGATTTGAAATGTTCTATTTTTAGATATAAAAAAATTCATCGATTCTAACTCAACTTTAGAGTTTGCAAGAAAGAGGTAAAGAGATTTTGCTCCTATATTTATCTTTCATAATTCAGTAAAAATGATAATTTATGATGGGAATAAAAATTATCTGATTACTATTTCCATAATCTAAATTCTAATATAATTAGGTCCAAATCACAATTTTTATAAATTTCTAATTTATGTATTTATTTTATGCTCGTTGCTAATTAATTTTCAAGGGCTAGAATGGTGAAAGAAAACCATTGGAAAACACAATTTGAATGCTAATTAATTTTGTTTGAATTAAAGGGTAATAAATATTTATGACTAATAAAATGGTAATTCTTATCTATTTAAAAAACTTTTAAAACTTTAAGTTTGAAGGTTTTCAAATTTTGATATTTATTTTTCTCTGAATCCAATTGGGGCTTAATCAAGTTAGACAGGGCAAAAAACATTAATACTTGTTTGTTTGATCAAAAGGAAAAAAATATTGTTTCAATGGTTTATATTCAATATGAATTCCGATTACAACACTAAGTTTTTAAATTTAAAATAAAAGTTTTAAGGAGTTTGACCTTGTGGCCAAATTTCCCATTTGCAAAAAAAATTGCTCCTCTTTATTAAGCATTATACAAAATCCTTTACAAATGGTTAAATAATACCTTTTAATATGACAAGGTCAAATATAGTACTCTTTCTAAATTTCTTAGTGAAGGTGATTCACAAGTTACTCAATTAATTTTAAAATGACATAATAGGAGGATTATGATCATGATAAAGTTATTAAGGAAAAATTAATAATTAAAAAATTTCCCATGTGACCCAAGTGGCAGTGGGTCAAATTTACACCTTTAGGTCAGGTGAATATCTAACATTAGATTTAAGTTTCCCAAAAATTCCATACACTTCCTTATGAAAAGGTAAACTTTCTTAGTTTGCCTTCAATTCTTATCTTTTCATTTTGATGTAGGCTAAAGGGTTCGGAGAGAGAGAGAGGATAAAGGGAAGGCACAAATTATTTTTTAGTTCCACTTTATTTGGAGTATATACACATTGTATATATTTTATATTTACATAAATATATGTATATTTATTTTAATTTATTTTATTTAACCACACTTTTAATATTCTTATAAAATATATATTTTTATTTAATTTTATAAATCGATATATATATATATATATATATATATATATATATATATCATGCATGCATGCACACACGCACACACACCCCCACCCACCCACCCACACATGCACACATGTATAAATTTAAATATACATTATACAAGTTACAAACATTATTACACACACATATAATATATATATAAATCAAAATAAAGGTAGGCCTATTGCATAGACCTAGGATGAACCCCTATCAGGTTGTGATATTTTGACCATGCCTTGTGGGATGATGGGGATGAAGTTATCAACCCGAACCCTGTCATTATTAAATTGAAAAGTGGGGTGGGTCGAATAGGATGACCCCTTCCTCTTTTTTCATAGAAGGGGGTTAGGGTCATCATAATTGCCTCCCCCTTCCCACATTTTTTAAAGATTTCATTTAAAATTTCTATTATGTTTTATTTTTTTAGAGTATATTCTCACACTTGATATGTTCTATAGATAGTTTTTCATATTTTTCTTAGTTTTATCCTTTATGAATTTATCCCAGATTGGTTAGTTAGGCTTACTTCCTCTATTTCCTTGCCTATTTATGTAAGGCCTCTCTATTGTAATAAGCATGATTTATTATGTATAGTATATGATTTCCCTTCATCTTTATATTTCATATTTTGCAATATTATTATGATGTTATTGCTATCAATACTTCAAATTTATAGTTTGTAATGATCTTGATCTTATTCCTTTCATGGTATCATAGATTCAAAGAGTTGCAACCATCCATTAATAAGTTACTATCCAGTTGTTTTACCACGACCTATCAACTCAAGGAATAATTAGTTTTTTATACAGTTGTCCATGTAATGGCAATGCCCATTTAAAGAGTAGGTGAAGTTTCATCATTCTCCAACAGGTGCTCCTCTCCTCTATGGCCTAGTTCCACACTCCCTCACTTGATTTTTTAGTTCACCATCCAACTCTTTCAAAGGTTACCTCTCCTATCATTATTTTGATCTTGCTCTCATTCCTTTGATCTACACTCTTCTTCAACATTATAGAGGTCTACGTTGGAAGGAGGAGATCTGGTAGAGGAGATTAGAGGTCTGTATTAAAAAGAAGATATTTGGCAAAAGAGATTAGATGTATACATTGGTAGGGTCTATGTTAAACATTATGTTTATGTCTATGGAGAGGAGGCTTCCTTTTTACTAAGAAACAATTTTGGCATTGCCTGTCACCATAACATATGGTTCCTTATCTAAGAAATAGATTGGTTCTATATCTACTAGTTATTTCTCAAACTTGATCTAACATTATATCACTTTAACATACCTAATTCAATATTGTGGCACTCAACCAAACCTCCTATTTGGTGTCTCCTTCTTATTATCAATCCTAGATATTCCTTGACAGTGCCTAGTTAAGGCTTAGACACTTGTTAGGTGACAAAGATAAACTCTTCCTTCATCTCTCAAATAAAGACACTATAATCCAATTTTTTATCCTCTTAACACAACTATTTTACTCATTATTTATTTTCAATAGTTGCATTTTTACTCTAAGAGGAAGTATATTTTGCTTGCAAGTGCATAGGGATCACAAACGGATTATTTTTTCACTTTTTTTGACTTGAGGATGTTTATAGTTAAATTATGATTCCAATGAGTGGTTGGAAGGCTAGGTACACTACCTTTTTTTCCATCAAAATCAATTTTATTGTAATTATTATTAATTTTGACCCATTAATGGGAAATTAGTAAAGTCTATAACTTTTGAACCATAACTTGAAATTGAGTTCAATTTTTTCAAAAGTTTATAGTTTTCAATTCTCTATCCATTGGTGTCATCAATTTGTCAATGTATCCATTGGTGGCAAGGGGGGTGGGGAAGGGTCAATACAAATCTTTTGGGGGGTTATCTCAATGTCAATGTATGCACCCCTTTATATTATTTTACACTTTGGTGATTTACTAGAATGGCTTCTTATTATAGTTTAGATCAATGTGAGCCTTTAACTACACATAATTACCATACATGGAGGCCTAGAATAGAAATAATCATTCAATGCAAATGATTATGGTCCCTAATAAATGAAGTTCAACCATAGTTCACTAGAGAATATGAAATTTTTTATCACAAATGTAAATTTTATGAGTGTATGGGTTTGATAGGGACTTATGTGAGTGATAGTCTTTTATTTCATTTGGATGGGTATGACACACCTTTCAAACTATGGGATAAAATAAAGGGTTTATTTGGGAAAGTAGATCACATGAGATCCATGAATCTTGAAGTCAATATTTATTCTCTTAATCCTAGATATTTTCCTTCTATTTTACACTATCTCACTAAGTTTAATCACTTGTTGAAAAAATTAAATGGGAGTGGATGAGATAAGAAAGATGAAGAGTGTGTATATTTGATTCTATCCAAGTTGAAATGTCCATTCCAAATCTTTGCTTCTACCTTTTTCTATAGCATGGATGGTATTAATATTTTTGTCCTAAAAATATCATTACATCTAACACATTAAGGGATACCCCCTTTGTTTTTTAATAAAAACCCTGAACCTTCCAAAAGACCCATCTTTTCCTTTACCTTGTGAAATTCATAACTCTATATGCAATTTGCACTTGTGCAAATTGCTTTGCAAGTTCTAGATCCCACAAAGAACCCATACACAAAAACCATGGAATCTAGAACTCACCATGCACTTTGAAAATTTTCACAATGTGAAAAATGGATGGCAGGCTCTAGATACCGCCATCCACCCATCTGGCAGAATTTGTAACTCAACATACACTTTTCACATTTTCACTATTTCAACTATACCATTAGAAGAGGTTGGCAACCAAGATACTTGGTGAAAATATTGATTTTTAAATCATTGATGAGATTTTATATTTATAATAACCTCCTAAGAAACCAATGGTATCATCTTCCCAAGAGTCTCCATTAGTCATAGTGCCAACTAGTGAAACTACATCAGCTATACATTCTTTGGTGATAGTATTAGATCAATAGAAGGATACCCCTAGTTGGTTAGCATAGTCAATGAGTAATAAGTTGAAAATAATGATTGATCCCAACACTTTGGACTTTAGCATGTCGAAAGTCAAGAAATAATCAAAACCCACTCCTAGGACCCTCTCAAGGATATTCAATGATAATAAGGGGGAGAGATATGTTGATATTATAGTTCCCCTGCCGGATAAATCAAAAGAGGATTTTTGGGTGGAAGATTATCAAGTTTCTCATGTACACCTTGGTTGGTAGATAAAAGAGGGACTCAATAATGATGTGTAGATAGGTATCAACTCTCTCTTCTAGAGAATTGATCATGATAAAGCCACCAAGGATGAGCCAAAAATAAAGGTAGATCAGTTGACTGAAGCATTTAATTAGTTCATAAAGCCTGGTGAAACATCATAATAGCCATAGGCAGTATAGCCAATCAATCTAGATCAATATAAAATTGATTCTATTCAAAAGATTTCTCACATGAGAAGGGATACAAAATAATGGTCTAAGGAATTGATCACTAAAGGCAATAGGGTTCTTAAAGTAATAATGGAACATTATGGAGTCAACATAAAGAGGAAATAAAATTTGAAGGATCAGATCGATAGTTATGAAGGATAAATTTAGACCTTAAACATGTATTATCCTAAATTGATAGTTGTAAAATCAATTGATATGAATACCCCATTACTAAGAATATATTGAAGAGTGATGCTAAGCATGAGGAACTACATAGGGATACTCAATTTTGGATAAGAGTACCAATAAAGTCTATGGAATGAGCCAAGGAGGATCATGACATGATAATTGATGTATTACATGAGATTTATGGCATGATGAATTTAATGCCATGCTAACCAGTAGATGATGCCAACAATCTCCTTCAATCAGAATAGGTTCAAAATAATTTCAAATCAATAGTTGAGAAGGATTTTGAAAAGGACACCATATTTGTCCTAAGTTACATCCACAAGTTCATCAAGTATGAGAAAGTAATTGATTAGATAAGGACTAAAATGCAGGGCATAAGAACCTTCAGAAGAAAATTATTTGATTTCTAAGTATATTTTGCAACCTCCAACATCTATTATTATGAGCTGGATACATATCAAATTCAAGCTATTTTTAAAGCCTTTGATGCATATACAGAGACGTAGGTCAAGAAAGATAAGAAAGTTGAAGAAGTTCTAATAATTGATTAATTTTCCCTCTCTTTTAAATATTTTCAAATGTTATTATCATTTTTAATTTCATTTCAAGACATTACAAGTTATAACTGCAAAAGTACAAATATATTTTTATAACTCTTTTTGAGAAAGAGAAAGACATTTTTACACTTTATATTTTTTAATAATGTGAAAGTTGTAAAAATTACAAGTGCAAATTGCACTTTCCATTTTGATAAATGTGAATTGTTAAAAAGGTACAAAATCATGAAGTGTAAATTGCATAGTTATTTTTGGAAAAAGTGATAAAGACTTAGAAATTTGTAAAATTCTCACTTAAATTTTTGCATGCTAGGGTTTTTACATGAAAATAAACTTGTAATTATTTTCCTTGTTATCTTTTATTTTGAAAGGTCAAGTTCTATTTTGGGTGCCTCTTTTTGTATGAGGAAGCTATTTTCAACCATGCCATACCATGCCATGCTATGCCCAGGATCACACCAATGTCATACATGCCATGTTTTAGCCATTCTACAAGTTCAAAAATGCCAAAAATAGAATAACTCACCTTTCTTGCATGAGGGTTTTATATTTGCATGAATTTATTCACTGGGTATTTGAGTTTCAACAACTACATGTCTTATATGACATATTTTGTATAAAAATGGGTAGATTATGTGGCCCAATATATATTTTTACTACTAGCAATATTTTATGCATTTTGAATTTATTTACTACAAGTTATAACCTTTGGAGAGAAATAAAGTTAAAGATTTGACTTTCTTGTCTTTAGAGATCTCTATGTGTGTGCAACTTATTTGATTATTTGTGGAATCTTTGTCTCTTTATTTCACTTTCAAGAAATTCATTTGTGGTATTTTTCCCTCTTGAAAATATTGTTTGGAATAAATATATTTTTCCCTTTTATGAAAAACATCTATATAAGTTTTTGCTAAAATAAATTCAACTTATTTTCTTTTCTATTGTGTTTATCAAATCAAACATTGAAATCCACTATTAAATATTTGGTGCAATCACCATATTTTTAGTTTTATGTAAATTTCAATTATTCAACCCTTTTGTCCCATCAAAACCTTAGTTTAATATTCAAAAGCACTAAAGAACAAATTTCCACAAAACTAGTATTTTATCAATTTGCATCAGATTTAGTGAAAGGACAACCTTCTTTGGAGATTAACCTCAAATTTCCAAGGTCCCACAACTTTGGAGTTTTTTTCATTGTATCATTAGGCACTTTCACAACAAGCTACAAAATCAATATAGGTTTAATCTTATGTGATAATAGTTTTTAGCATGCCTAATGGGACCCAAAAATTACGTAGAGATTGGTTCTATTCTCAGAAAGCATTGTACAAGTTTCATGTGAATATCAAAGCACTTGGTGACTCCACTAGATTATAGACTCACAATTTCAAGGTGACTTATGCCAAGTAAATAGATAAGATCATTTACTAAAGGTAAAAAGGATTTTTTTTTTAGAATTATCATTTCCATCCAAAAGGAGATCAAAAGTAGTCACCCTTTAGCCTAAGGTATATCCTACAATTTTATTTCCATCCCCTTTGATAAATCCTTTCAATGTTATACCTCCCATAATTGCTAAAAATCATAATTCATAGATTTCAATATAGGTAGTCCACTCATTTTGGCCCAACATGATGATATACCAGTCTCAACCTTAAAAAGCCTACCATATTTTATTGGTAAAACCTCTACCACTACTTCAAAGCACATACAATATATTGCTAACCTTTGTTCAATCAATAATGTGGTCCAAGACAATGTTGAAATTAGACTTCTAGTCTCCTCTTTCAAGGGGAAAGCTTTAAAATGGTATAGAGGCCTTGCTCCTACCTTAATTTGCATTTGGGATGGGTTAGGTGATGCAATGTGAACCCATTTTGAGGAAAAGAGTGACCACGTCTCCTTGGTTTAATAACTAACTACTATTCAATGAGTTCCTCATAAGCAAATGACTAATTTTAATTACCATTTCCAAAAGACCTAGAACAAGATTCCAATCTTGGTTAAACCCACTAAAAATAATGCTTTCTTATATTACTTGAAATCCCTCAATAGTGATATAGCTATAATGATTAAGTCAATGGGTGGCACCATACTTCCTAAAGCTTATGATATTGTAATAAGGGTAGAAAATTGTTTAATCCAAGCCAAGAAATTTTCACCAAGGCCACCAATGCCCCTATTTCTAGAAATAGCCAATATTCCCCCACCTATACTTGCTCCAATTCCCACTATGATCAATGCACCTACTTTGACTCCTGCACCTTCAGATGATCTGTATGAGGTAAAGTCATTTATTAAGAGCTTTTGAAATGATTTAGTGGCATTGAAAAGGCAAAAATCCCAAAACTACAAAGCTTTTCATCAATCTAACCCTGCATACCAAGGGAATAGGCAACCATACTAGGGAGATAGGTAGCCATATCAAGGTAAAAACCAATAATAAGAACATAATTCATAGCCAAGACTTCCAAATGTCTATGATTTATAGGCACTAGAAACTTCTAAAGCCATTATCCCTATTCAAAATAATTTGGCTCAAGAGTATGAGTGGTGTTATCCTTGTAATCAACCCCATAATCAAAACACTTGCCTCAATGGTGTAATCAGTTAAACCTTAATTTTTTAAGTCATATCAATCATGTAAGGTCAATAAGAAGAATCTACTTCTCAACAAGCAGACACATAAGAACCTGTTCAAAGTGAAACAACTCTTCTAAACTGGCAGAAGGATGATTTTGGTGGGATAATCCAAGATGAAGAATTTTTCAATGGTGGAGGTCCTATAGTAGCTAATACATATTCCAAGAAAATATTAATAGAAACTGATCAACCTCCTAGGGTACAGCAAGTGTTGACTTATAAAGCTACAATAGAACTAGTAAAGAGAAACACAGTGCAAAGACTACCTTTTTTACCTATAAATCAATTCAAAGCAAATGTGCCCACTTCAAATCTTGTAAAATAGGATGCAACCCCTTCAAAATAACCAACAAAGGTTGGAAATATATCTTTTAGCATAGTTTATCAAATGAAGAAGACTAACCTAAACATCACTATGTAGGAAGCAATATCTATACTAACACAAAGGGATTTACTACAGGATGCTCTGAAGAATTTCTAGATATTAGAAAAGGTTCCGCCAAGGGGCCTACACCTACAATAAATCTATGTCACCCTAAAATTGATAAAATGGGAAAAAATGGTAAACCTCACCCTTCTATCTTTCACTTATAATAGGGAAGAATCTGGTACACATTTACATGGTAGATTCAAGGGATAGTAGTTTAGTAATGCCCAAGAAAATAGTTTATGTTTTGGGAATAAAATACACACCTATTAATAAGGGAGTAGTGTAACTAGATGTGACTTTTGTTCAAACAACAAGAACCATAAAGGGACTAAACCTCACCATTCATACTTACCCAATCCTATCAATTATGCAAGACATTTCAATCATAGACCTTTCCCCTTTGTTATTTGTCTTTCAAGATATTTCACCATAAAGATGGGAGGATACCTATATACAGATTGGTCTCACATACTACTTAGAATGAGATATGGAACTAGAGTAACAATAAGATCTAAACCAATCACAAAAGATCATATAGAACCATACAATCTTATTCCTCTTGTAGAAATTAATTGTATATTACAAGATCAAGAAGAGGAAGAAATGGATCAAGAGAATGTAACACCTATAGAAGAAATTCCAGACACTCATTTGGCTGAATGGGGATCAGCCCTAAATTTTGATCCTTATGACTACATATAGGAAATAGGATTAAGAACATATTACATTCATGAAACATATACAATTATCCTAAATTTAGTCAACCAAACCAAAGATCTTCAAGGGATGTGGCAATTATTTTTTGATGGTTTAAGAAGCAGAAATGGTGCAGTTGCAAGAATTGTATTGATCTCTTCATAGAAGGAGAGGTACTTCTCCTTGTTAAGACTTTAATTTAACTATACCAATAATGTAGCTAAATGATCAGCTTTGATTTAAGGCCTCTAGTTAGCTAAAGATAGAGTAATCAAGCTTTTATAGATATTTGGTGATAGTGAGCTCATCATTTACCAAGTTAGATAAAAAACTATAACCAAAAACAATTTGATAAGGTCTTACAAACATAGGGTTTGGGACCTATTAGAATATTTCACCACTTTGAATATTCAAATAGTACTAAGGGCACAAAATGAATATGCTAACCATATGGCCTTGGTGGAGTCCCTATATAACATATCAATCAAAATAAAGAAAAAGAATAGCCATCATGTGAGGCTGATTGTAAGGCCTTTTATCCCTAATAATACAACTAATTGGCAACTCTTCGATAGTGACAAGCATATTGTAAATTTTTTGAGAGAAAAGGCCAAGTTTTTAGAAAGGAATTAGCTAAGGCTACAAGACCAATATGGTGATCAGATTATTTAGCTAAAAATGAACAAGTTGCCTATGGATCTCATTACACTATAAAAAATCTTCAATTTGGATGACCAGCTAAAAGGTGAAAATAAGAACATTATAGTCAATGAAGAGGATTATGAACCCATCAGCATCTCAAAAGGCAAGTTTCTCAAGATAGGCAAGGTATGCAATATTTTAAGAAGTATTATTTTTCTCAATTATGTCAAGAGTTTGATGATAAATTCACTTAGATTTATCATGACTTAAATAGGATTTGATCCAAGTTTAACACAACACACTATAAAACTAAATCCAAATATAAAACTTGTCAGGCAGAAATAGAGACCCATCAATCCCAAGATTTAACCCTTGATTAAAAATGATCTTTCTAAGTTGATAGAGGCTAATATAATATTTTTGATCAAACACTCACCTTGGGTAGAAAATCTAGTCCCTATCAAAAATAAAAATGGTGAAATTTGGTTGTGCATGGACTTTAGAGACCTGAACAAAGCATCATTGAAAGATCAATATCCTCTTTCCCCTATGGAAATTTTTTTGTAGATAGCATCAATATTTTAAAGATTCTCTCTTCAAGATGGTTATTTGGGATATAACCAAATCCTAGTATAAGAATTAGATCAATTTAAAACTACCTTCACCATCAAATGGGGTATGTATACACACGATAAAATGCCCTTTGGTCTGACAAATGTAGACATAACCTTTTAGAGAGACACGGATATGGAATTTAAGGGCTTGATAAATGAAAATATTTTAGTATATCTAGATGATATTATAGTCTACTCAAAGCATATTGATTCACATCTAGACCACCTAAGAAATATTTTTGAAAGGTGTAGAGTATTTAGGGTTTCCCTTAACCTAAATAAGTGTGATATCATAGTACATGAGGGGAAGCTATTAGGACACATAGTGTCAAAAAAAGGTCTTATAATAGACCCTAAATGAGTTAGATCCATATCTTTATTACCACTACTAAGTCACAAAAAGGGCCTAAAAATATTTCTTGGGAAGATCAATTTTGTGAGAAGATTTGTATAAAAATTTTTCCTTTTTGGTAAAACCCCTTACTACAATGCTAAATAAGGGAACTCTTTTTTGTTGGAATCAAAAGGGAAAAGATAGCTTTGAGGCCATAAAATAGGCTATTTACCAAGCCCCTACCCTAGTTAACCCAAACTATTAGAAGCATTTTATATTTTATGTGTTTGGAGGGGAATGAAGTATCTCAATAATTCTAACTCAACACAATACAAAATATTTGGAAGAACCAATATCTTTCTTTAGCCAATCTTTGAAAGATTATGAAGAGAATTATAGCTTTATGGAGAAATAGGTATATGTAGTAATAAAATCACTCAATAAATTTAGGCATATGATCTCCAATAATAAGATACATCTAATGGTGAGTCATCAGAGCATCAAATAATTTCTATTAAGTAGGGAGATAAATGAAAAAAGAGTAGTATGGATCACCAAGGTCATGGAGTATGACATGGATATCATGATCATGAAGCTTGTAAGTAGAAATGGATTATGTGAAAAACTAGATGCTAACATCAATACTAATCAACTAGTATCTAACATAGGGTATGCTCAAACTATAACTCAACCAGATAATCCACCTTGTTTCAACAACTAGATTCAAGACATGACCCATTTCTTACAAACTGGTGAATACCCCTATAAATTCCAGTAGTCAAAGAAAGTTATTTTTGACTCCAATCAATTCATTATGTTTTTATTAATGGAATTTTATTTTTAAAGGACACAAATGGAGTCTTGTTAAGATGTATTGAACATGATCAAGTTTCCAAAGTGCTCAAGAAATTTCATGATAGACCATCAGGAGGACATTTTTATACAAGGACTATGGACATTAAGATAATGAGAGGAGGATAATATTGGACTAAATTATTCAAGGATGCCCATAAATTGGTAATAAATTTTGAAAAGTGTGTTTACTTCACTGGTAAGCAAAGACTAGTTGCACCTCCTCTCAGACCAATTCAAGCAAATCAACCATTCGCTCAGTGGGGATTGGATTTTATCAACATGATCAATCCACCATCAAGCATGGGTCATAAATGGGTTCTCATATCAATGCATTATTTTACATGATGAACTAAAGTGGTTGATCTAAAGTATGCCACTGGTGCATCTATTATCAACTTTATGGACATCATTGTTCCAAGGTATGGTGTTCTCATACCATAATATTAGATAATGTTAAGGCATTTGTGAGCACTCAAGTCAGTGAATGGGTTATCAAGAATAATGTGTACCTAAACACTTTTTCAAATTATTATCCTTAGGGTAATGGACTAACTAAGTCAACCAACAAGAACTTGATTAGAATTATCAAATGAATAATGGAGGACAACCAGAGGATGTGGCATACGAAATCGAAATCAACACTATGGGTTGGTTGATAAAATTACACTAAAAAAAACCATTGGTAATTCACCTTTCATGCTGGTATATGGAAGAAAATCATGAGTACCACTATCAATTGAACTTCCATCTTTAGAGATCAATCACCAATTGGATCTGATTAATAATGATGAAATGATAGTGAGACTGGCTAAACTCATGGAGCTTAAAGACATCAGACATCAATAAATGAAATTCTTAGAAGTAAATCAAGCACTAACCAAAAATACTTTTGACAAAAATACATTTTCAAGGAGAATTAATGAAGGAGACATGGTTCTCAAGTGGGATGCAGATAAAGAAAAACTAGGTAGGCACACTAAATTTGATGTAATATGGAGTGGTCCATATATTATCACTCAGTGCAAAGGAGCTAATTAATTATAGCTCTCCAAGATTGATGGAGAAAACTACCAATCCTAGTTAATGGGATATACCTCAAAGCTTGATGGAGAAAACTACCAATCCTAGTTAATGGGATATACCTCAAAGCTTGATTTTGAGGTAAGAAATTATTCAAAAAGATTTAAAATTTGGTAAATAATAGGGTTATTTATGTTTTTTACTAAGTGCTTCTACATAGGTCAAGACTCATTAGGAGTTGTTTCCTTAGGTTGTATTATTTTTACCTATTTTTTTTGTCCATTTATTTTATTTTATTTGTGTTTAGGAAAAATCCCATTTCATTCTTCCCTAGGTTAGAGTTTTTTTTAGCAAAGTTGACTCTATGCCCAATGTCTTAGAAGGCTACTAGATTCAAAATTACTAGTAGGTAATCATCCCATAAAGGTCACCAAAAATGTTGATATTTTTGGCCCAAAAATATCATTACATCTAACACCCTAAGGGATACCCCTTTTTTTTTAGGAAAAACCTTGAACCCTCCAAAATACCCATCTTTCCCTTTACCTTGTGGAATCTAGAACTTCAGATGCAATTTGTACTTGTGCAAATTACTTCATAGGTTTTAGATCTTGCAAAGTACCCATACCCAAAAACTATGAAATCTTGAACACACAATGCACTTTTCACATTTTCACAATGTGAAAAATGCATGGTGGGCTTTAGATATCACTATTCACCCTTCTGGTAGAATCCATAACTCAACATGAACTTTGCATGTCTTCACAATGTACAATGTGCACGATGAGCTCTAGATCCCACCAAACCTATAAACCCCCTATTCAGTAGAACTTGGAACCTTACACCTTTGGAACATGTAAAGTACACACCAAGCTCTACCTTCTACCAAAACAACTTACCAACTATGCACTATAGGACTTGAAAAATTGAGTGCACTTTCCACATTACAAACATGCAAAGTGACCCATTATTTCTAACTTCCACAAAAGCTAATCATCTTGTTAGTGGAGAGTGGACATGCTTTAATTAGGTCTAACCTCCACCAACTCACCAAACTCCTTCCCATAGAATGTAGAACTTGGAGTGTATATTGAATGTTTTTAATGTGTAAAGTACACATCTAGTCCTACTTCTTGCTAAGCCAAGCCTTCCTATAAAGAGTGGAATTGTTTTAATCAAGTCCAACCTCCTCTACCAATTACCATAAATTACATTAATTATAGGTTTTTCCTATAAAAAATAAGCCATTTTTTCAAAGTTTTATCATTTTTAAAGTTGTTAATCATGGATTTGGAGCTCCAGTCACCTATACCCTCAACACTAAACCTTGAGCCTCATGCATACCAACCTGTACTTCAATCCATGATTATAGAAACTCAAATCCACATCACCTATTCCATAAATGACACTTTCCTTGTGTCATTACACTTTAAGTTTCTTTAAAAGTTTTCAATTTTATCAGGGTTTTCTTTCCAATTTAGGGTTTCACTAAAAAAGCCTAGTTTAGGGTTTTTTATTTCAAGATAGTTAAAAGGCCATTTTATGTTAAAATTATGTTTCTATGGTTAGTATAAGTTTTTAGGGTTTATTAAGGCTTTCTCATTCCCAAATCCTGTAACATCATCCAAAAAGAGTCCTTCATTTCCCCTTCGAGAATTCACAATTGAAATCTCAATTCTCACTAGCCAAAGAAAATATTCTCAAGTATATATCTGTAATTCAAAAGTAGATAATATTCCCTTCCAAATATTCCCCTAGCATCCCTACAAACACTGGACCTACCCCAAGCACCTAAATTCCCCATAAGATTTTAAGCTTTCACAAAAAATGGACATACTCTAAACACCTTCCACTTCTACTAGAGGTCTGACATGATTTAAACACCAAAAATATATGAGGTGATTTTATCACCTCTAAGTTACTCTATAAATATAATATCCTTTAAGCACCATAGATATTGAACATGCTTCTAGCACTTCCAAGTTTCACTAGAGAATACAGGTGCTCCAGACACCTACAAATCCTACCAACTTTCACACTTGGTTTCTCACAAGAAATAGATTCAATTTTCATGCCTCCTAAGGAAATTAATTTCAAATATAATTACCCTAAAGTGACTTCTTTTTTGGATTCCAATATATAATAAATAAAAGATACAAATTTTAGTCACATTGACCTAGGATATTTTTAGGCTAGGTTAGGTGTAGATTTCAAAAGTGTTTGGATCTAGAGTATCTATGACTCTAGTTTACCACAAGTTGTATCCTTCCCTCTACCTATTAAAATCCTTGAGTTAATCCTTATAATATATCAACATTATTACCCTGATAGAAGACAAGTTTATAGTGAGAAATGGGAGAAGGTTCTAGATCTAGATCATAACTTCATCAAACAATGTTTTTAATTCCTAAGTTTGAAATTTATTTGGATATAACTCCATAGATATATGCATAATTTTATGAGGAGAAAAAGGATGGATGTCAAAATATAATTAACAACATTACTTAAGTCTATGTAAAGATCTAATTTCATAGAGGAGGTAGGAGATATTATAACACTACTACACAGAGTCACTAGCAATCCTGATGCCAAGTGTTATCAAGACTAGATGTACTAGTATATTTGGATCATTAGAGAAAAAACAACAAATACATTGGGCCCAATTGATAAGTGATTCCCTATACAACTAGTTGATGAAGGTGCAAACAATAAATAAGTTTTATATGAAATCATATATTATTTATATCTTGGCCAAAGGAAGATTATTCCCAGGCCTCAATATAGGTCCTAAAGAAATAAATAGAGTTTACAACTACTACCTTGATCTCACACTATAGGCTAATAGACAATAGTTTAGGAGAGTCAATGATTCCTTCATCTACAACATCATTATCATGTTTGATCAGGAGCTTGGGAAAACAAGGTTCTCTCAAGCAAAAAAAGATGATATCACCAAATGGGGTTCCTAATTCATATAGTTATTTACCTACTCTTACATCAAGGAAACTATATTTAGTGGTTGTCCTTACACACTTCCCTGATATGTAAGTGATAGATGGAAATTTTAAGAGTTAGTTAGGCAACTTATAGAGACACACGAGCTCCTCTCAAATAGACACAAGGTAAGGATATGTTTCCCTATTTCCATTGGCCATTACTCATACCAATACCTCTTAAAATATATAACTATGGAGGCAGAGATGAGCCATGTAACACTAAGGACTCTAGAGTTTAGACCTTATTTTGATGTATATGGTAAGGTCACTACTGCACTAGAACTAGAAACATATAAACATGTACCATATTATGAGGATTTTTAGGAAGATTATGATGATGAAGAGATGGTCAAAATGAGGGACTATTCTAGGATGTACCTAAAACAAATAAAATATTATAATCTAGCACTAGTCTATGATGACTTGGTGGATGAAAACTGAAGAGTAGACCTAATCTACCTTACACAGATCATTGTTAAACCTTTACCACTAGTGAGGTGGTTATTTATTAAATATTTATCTCTATTTGATAGAATAACCCCTGTGATCAACATAAAAATGAGTTGGTTAAGAAGAAAGGGTGTGTAGATCATAAGGGAGACAATAGGGGTTAAGGAGAATCTCCTAAAGCCCAAAGTAGGAATGTATAGGAACCAATTAATATTTTAATATAAGACAGAATAACAGTGACACATGGATCCATAATTTTAGATCCCATATCCTTAAATCCTATTTCCACTAATCCTCCTTCTCCTTCCCATATTTTATAATAGATTTTAACACCTCCATTAGATATCTCCACTCCTCAAGTGTCTCAGGTCCCCATTATTCCACAATTTTTAGTTCCTCCACCTCTGGTGTCAACCCCTCCACTTGTCTACACCTCACCTTCCATTCCACCCACATCAATAAGCTTAGTGTAATCAACACAATAAGTCAAGTGGACACTCAGAGTCCCCATATAGTGGAAGTTCAAGTTTCCAATCTATGTTCCCTTCTTCCCACTTAACCTTCCCTATTTGATCTACTCCTTTCCATTCCATTTACAATTCCTTCTATTTCATCACCATTAATTCCCAACACCACCCGATAATACATTACCATAAAATCAATCATCTTGATTAATATTCTATAGGCCACCCCAACCCTTCGGATAAGTATTATTTCCCCTTCATTTCAACCCACTATTTTCACATTACCAACCCTGAGTGGTCTTACACACTTCATTAACACATTTAGTGCTTTGGCTTCTACCCTTCCACTAATTTACAAATTCATAACCCATGTGTCTATTCCATCCTTCACTCCCCCAATAGGCAAAGTTGTTTACATTGCCTCCACTCCCCCCATTTCCACTATTTCAACTATACCATCAGTAGAGGTTGGAGAAACCTAGATACTTGGTACAAATATTGATATGAAAACTACTGATGAGAGTGGATATTTATAGGGACCTCCTAAACAACCAATGGTACCATCTTCTTAGGAGTTTTCATTAGTCATAGTGTCAACTAGTGTAACTACATCAGCTACAAATTCTTTGATGATAGTGTTAGATCAACAAAAGGCCACCCCCAATTGGTTAACATAATCAGTGAGTAATAAGTATAAAATAATGATTGATCCTATCACTTTGGACTTAGGCATGTTATAAGTCAAGAAGAAATCAAAACCCACTCCCATGACACTCTCAATGACATTTAATGATGATAAGGGGGAGAGATATGTTAAAATTGTAGTTCCCCCACTAAACAAATCAAAAGAGGATCTTATGATGGAAGATTATCAAGTTTTTCATATACACCTTGGTCAGTAAATAAGAGAGGGAATCAAGTATGATGTGTAGATAGGTATCAACTCTCTCTTCCAAATAATTTATCATGATAAATCCACCAAGGATGAGCTAAAAATAAAGGTAGATCAGTTGATCAAAATACTAAATTAGTTCATAAATCCTAGTGAAACATCATAACAACTGTAGGCAATGCAACCAATTAGTCCAAATTAAGCCATAATTGGTTCTATTTGAGATATTTCTCACATGGGAAGAGATATAAAATAATGGTCTAAGGAACTAATCACTAAAGGTAATAGGGTTCTTGTAGTAATGATGGAACATTATGGTGTCATCATAGAGAGGAAATAAATTTTTAAAGATTATATCAATAGGTATGAAGGATAATTCTAGACCTTAAACTTATATTATCCCAAATTAATAGTCATAAAATCAATTGATATGAATACCCTCATTTCTGAGAATATATTGAAGAGTGATGTTGAGCATGAGGAACTACACAAGGATGTGAAATTTAAGATAAGAGTACTAATAGAGTCTATGGAATGAGCCAAGGAGGCTCATGATAAGGTAATTAATGTATTATGTGAGATTTATGGCACGATAAATTTAATGTCATGCTAACCAAGAGATGATGCCAACAATCTCCTTCAAACAAAATAGGTTCAAAATAATTTCAAAGTAATAGTTGAGGAGTCTGTAAAGGACACTGTCTTTATCCTAAGTTCCATCCACAAGTTCATCAGGTATGAGAAAGTAATTGATCAGATGAGGACTAAAATGCAGGGCATAAAAACCTTTATAAGATAATTTTTTGATGTCCAAGTGGATTTTACATCCTCTAACATCTATTTTTATGGTCTAGATGCAAAGTGAATTCAAGAGATTTTCAAAGCCT
>JARHVA010002981.1:0-132500 GCA_037957365.1 Torreya grandis
ACCAGGTGCATTAACCCATGTTATTAATGATAGTGTCCCTTGAATTCTTATATGGTGAAAATACCATGTTATACATATTATACCACATACTCTATCCTTACAGATGATTAATCATGGTGATATTATATGTCATCCTTATATATACATTACTAGTAGTTGGATAACTTGGCCTATGATTTCTCTTGGGTTGACTCATGCTCATATTATTGGTTATTATACTTGGTGGGTCTAACAAAAGCCTATTTCTCATTTATCTATACAATGTAGGGCACCACATATTGCAACTCCTATAGCAGTGTTTGATTATTATGCATGTCATGTGAGATAGCTGAGCGGTAGTGGAGGCATGAGAGTACTTGTGGATATAATTATGATCCAACCATCATGGTAGAGACCTTAGACATGTTAGAGATGAAAACCAAGAAAATTAGAGCTATTACTAAGGAGGTAACAAACTACAAATGTTGATATGGTAGCAGTTGGTATTGAGGATGTAGATGTGGCTATTTTTGAGCCATAGTAGGAATAAAGTTACCACTATAGGCATGAAAACAAAGGAGACATCAATGGGTGGTAGTGGGTACTCATGAGGAGGTAAATTATCATGGAGATCCCAAAACCTAGGCAAAACATAGTTTGATGATAGAGCATCAAATTTGGAGTGGTCCAAAATGTTCTTTAGTTATTTCTCTTAGTTTTGTATCACCTTATAGGTGTGCCCCTATCGAGGTACTTGGAGGCTATGTAGATAGAGAGACCTTTGTGGGAGATATTATTTTTGGTAAATGTTTATTATTTTGAGTTATATGATAGATGACTAGATATGGTTGTACATATATTTTTATTTAGATATATGTTTTGAGATTGTGTGTGTGTGTGTGTGTGTGTGTGTGTGTGTGTGTGTGTGTGTGTTGTGTGTGTGTGTGTGTGTGTGTGTGTGTGTGTGTGAGAGAGAGAGAGAGAGAGAGAGAGAGAGAGAGAGAGGAGAGAGAGAGAGAGAGAGAGAGAGAGAGAGAGAGAGAGAGAGAGAGAGAGAGAGAGAGAGAGAGAGAGAGAGAGAGAGAGAGAGAGAGAGAGAGAGAGAGAGAGAGAGGTACATTTGGTTTTTTCTGTATATACTATAGAGGATGCATTTAGGTGGGGTGATATAGTACAAGATGTTCATCATGATATTTTGGATAGGTTACTATCATACCATGATACTATGATCAATAAGATTCAAAGATGGGAGATTTATATCAAGTTAGTATGACCAAAATAAAGAAAAAACACACTAATAAAACTAACACCTCTAGCCTAGACACTCAAGGAGCAAGAGAATAATATGAGTAACTATGAACATATGAATTTAATAAGGGGAGATTAGTATCATGTTAGTGTATGAAATCAAATCCAAAACAAAACACACTAATTAACTAACACCTTATGCCTAGATCTTTGAGGGAGACTAGTAACAAACATGCATATGAAAACAACAACTACAACATGAAAGAAACATTCCTTCACCTTCTTTGGATCTTTCAAATGGTTCATAGAATGGCTTTCTCAACTTGTGCTTCAAAAGGTCTTTAGAAATGGAGGTTTGGATATCATCCACCTCCTCTTGGCATCATTTGGATTTTGAATCTTCTCTCAATTAATTGGGCATAATAACACTATATCAAATGGATTTTGAAAGAATTTGGGAATTATAAGTTCACAATAAGATATCTTAAAACTATGACTTGAGGCCTTCTATTTATAGATTTTATAATTGATCAGAATGAACCTAAAATGTCCATCTCAAGATGAATATGTGTGGCTAAGAATCCATTCAATTTTGGAGTATAAAATCAATAAATGCCCTCATAAATTTTTGGGATAGAGAGGCATTAAAGAGGCATGGAAGGGTTTAATCAAATATTTGTTGTAATTATGGGTTTAGGGTGCCACCCCATATAATGATGTCTTTGGTGATGTAGTTATTCAATATCAATTTACATTAATGAAATATTAAACAATTTCCATGGAAAATTAACTTAATCTCTTGATTCAAATTAATTAACCTTAAACATGATTTATCAATTTTGGTGCAAATCTTATTAGTGTTAGTGTATGAAACCAAATCCATAACAAAACACACTAATTAACTAACACCTTATGCCTAGATTTTTGGGGGAGTAAAGAAATAAACATGCATATGAAAACAAAAACAAAAACAAAAATATGAAATAAACATTCTTTCACCTTCCTCGGAGATTCCAAATGGTTTGTAGAGTGGCTTGTTCGGCTTGTGCTTCAAAAGGTCTTTGGCAATGGAACTTTGGTTATCCTCCACCTCATCTTGGAATCATTTAGTTTGTGGCTTTATATTATGAATATTCTCTCAATAATATGGAATAAAAACACTATATAAAATTTATTTTGAAAGTATTTGGGTATTATAAATTTACACCAAGATAGATTAAAATTATGAGTGTGAGGCCTTCTATTTATAGATTTTTGCAATTGATCATAATGAACCTAAACTATCTATCTCAAGATGAAGATGTGTGTAAAAAAATACATTCAATTTTGGAGGCTAAAATAAATAAATTCCATCATAAATATTTGGGATAGAGAGCCATTAAAGAGGCATGGGAGGGCTTAATTAAATATTTGATGTAATTATGGCTTGTGGATGCCACCCCATAGAATGATGTATTAGGTGATGCAATTATTCAATATCAATTTTTGTTAATGAAATATTCAATAAGTTCCATGAAAAATTAACTTAGTATCTTGATTCAAATTAATCAACCTTAAACATGTTTTATCAAATTTGGTGCAAATTTTGACAATTGGTGCACAAATTAATCAAACTGGTCAAAATGTCATATTATTGGATCAAAATTTGTTTGAATTAGAAATAGAAGGTGATATTAGATGAATTGGAAACATTATCCCATTTAGGATGTTTCTAACACAAAATAACAAAGGCATGTGTCTCATGAAATAAACTTAGTAGAAAAGAGAAATCCAAAGCACCCAAGTATGAAATCAACATTTTGACTTATAATGAATTGATCAAAGTTAGGTATCACATAAAATGCATTACCATATTTAGTGATACTCTAGCCAAAATTAGAATTTGTATATGATAAATTTGAACCATTTAATGCATTTTAGTGTTTTTAGGCCAAATTGTGATTTTTGGTAGAAATTGGTTTGAAATTTGATCATTGGTGGATACTTTTAGGTGTTTATAATTTGACCCTTTTTTAGAAGTCATTGAAAGATATAAGAATAGTAACATCTTCTCAAAGAATCAAAAGGTCATGTATGCCTACAACTTCAATGACAATAGATGAACTGTATGTTCCCCCTCAAGGGAATGATTGGCAAAGAGGTTGGCAATCAATTCCTAAAGAAAAAAGGAAAAAATTGGACCAAAAAGATGAAAATGATGGGGTGGAAACATAATAATGTGCCCAAAGTTGTTAAAAGTTATCAAGATTACAAGTGGGATGGTGTACAATGGTTTGCCCAAAGGTGGTTATAAGCATTAGACCCTTCTAGTGGAAACATGGTATGATAATATGACTATTTGCCCAAAGGAGGTTATAATAATTGAGAAGATGGAGCTACCCAAGTGAGGATAGAAAAATAGGATAACAACATGCCCCTGTTAGGTTTAAAAAAATAAATTGGTGATGGCACAATGAATTACTTAAAGGTAGTTAGAATCATTAAGAATGTAGATGGGATGGTGTACAATGATTTGCCCATAGGTAGTTATAATCATTGGAACCTAATTATGTCAAACATGATTGATTGGTTGATGATTGAAGACATGATGATGATAAATTGGTATAGAGGATAAAGATGAATTGGGACAACTTGCTAGTAGATAGATGTTCATCTGAACTAACAAAGGTTGAAATTCTTTCATTGTTTAAATACTCTATTTGGGATATGATTTAGATTGGATTGAGATGTTGTTGATGTTGATGTTAAGGAGATTATGATGCTACCATTTTTGTGTAGACTTATTAAAGCTGATTTTTACTATAGCATTTAATGGTAGGCATCATGATAGAACACCATTAGGATTTGATTGAATTATGCATAAGGACTGACTCCCATGATCCAATATTTAAGGGAAAATAATGCACCAATGATAAAAACCATGATGACAATGATATCATATGAATACGGATGGATCCAAGTATAAATGTGCAAGGAATCACCCAATGAACATGCATAGACTGAATCAAGGCAATGATGTTGAAAACAAACAAATAGGTATACAAAAAACAAACAAACAAATAAATAAATAAATAATAGTTAGTCATAATGTTAGTAAAAATAATATAATGAACATTGCCCCTAGAAAGTAGGTGACAACTTAATAAACAAACATGAGGGAATAGAATAAAAAGGAAGGGGGTGGCTAAGTTATCTCCATATGCACTAGGAAAGTGGATGTTGCCTACATAGTTCTATGGACATAAGATCCAATAAAAACTTGAAGCCAAATGTAGTTATCCTAGGAAATGGGAAGAAAATGATAACAAATGAAAAATAAACATGATGGATGTGATAGAATAATAGGAATGGTCTTATAAAATGGTAAGTGCCTAGGAAAAAAGGCCAAAAAGAATGTGGAAACTAAGTGACAAGTGATTTACTTGCAAGCTAGTAAGGGTTCCCATAATCCTTAAGGCAAAGAAGTGGTCAATGTTTTTGTTTTTTCTAAATGATTTTATAAAGTTTTTGTAATTTTTGAATATCTCAACTCAATCAAGAATGATGAGATACTAAATAGTCCAAGATCACAAAATGGAAAAAGTGTGGCTTATTTTTCTTTCAAAATAGTGAGAGCATGGCTTAGATTAGTCAAAAAATGGTGAGAGCATGGCTTAGGTTGCTTGTAAAATGGTGAGAGCATAGACTAGGTTTCTTGAAAAATGGTGAGAGTGGGAAAAGGGTGACTAAGATAACCTCAACAAATATCAAGAAATGCCTACATAATCCCAGGATGAGACCTCAAGTCACTGTAGTTTTGCCCACATAAAAGGTGGGGATAAACTTGACCATGTCCCAACAAGTTTTCAAATCTAGTAAATGGATAGTTAAATAGAAACAAAAATGGTAAGGTGATGCAATAATGCATGAGAAACAAATATTCCCCTAGTTTACCCATAGGTGATTATAACTAGGATATAAAGGATTAGATCAATGATACTAATTTGCACATAAGTATTTATAATTAGTAGCAAGATTGGTGAACACTAATTTGCCCTAGCAGGTGATATAACTAGGCTCACATAAATAAACTCAATATAGGATGGAAAATGAAAGATACCTTTCCAGATCAACTATCACAATACTTTCATAAACTATCATTGTAAACATGGATTTGATTGATTATTAAAACTTGATCCAAATCCCCTCACAAAAAGTGCAGGAAGAACCAAAGTAACCAAGATCAAGATAGGATTGATTATGATGACTAAAAATAGGCTTTGGTCTAGATAGGAATGATATGGTAAAATATAACGGTCTTGCTCTAGGTTAATGATGGTTTGATAGATTGGATAAGATGGTAAGAGGGTTGTCCCCAAGTGATGGGGTGATTGAATGGGTATGTGATAATGGAAAAAGGAGTGGTAAATGAAAGTGGCATGGTACATATTATTGGTTGATGATGGTTGTTTATTTTTTATGTGTTTGGCCTAGTTATGGTAGATGGTATATGATTTTGTTGTTCTTTCTAAAGTAGAGATGCATGTCATGATCAGTAAATGATATAAATAGAATACCTAATAATGTTAATTGCTAGCCCACACCTCATTTGAATAGTTTCTCTATTAAGAATTGCCTGTATATTTGGATGCCAATGATGCTATTATGATCTTCATTGGTCATTGATTCTATTTACTTCAAATGTTGAGACAAGGTATCTTTGTAGTCTCTATAAATGAAAGTACGACCAAGGATGGTAAGTAGGGATAAATGTTGGTTGCAAGGTTTGTTTGTGAAATAAAATGGTGGTTGATAATATAATGGATAATGGTTGGGAAACAAATGAAGATTAGGATTTTCAAGCACATAAAATGTTGTTGATTTTAGATTTGACATAACTTTAGATGTGACAGGGTTGAAGACTCCTAAATATTCTCTCGGTAAGACCACCGATTTTTTCTATTTTTAAGGCCTGAGAGTAGCTACCATCTAATTAGGATGTAGATTGGAAGCTATTTTGATTATTTATTTGATAATATCTTTTTCAAATAGTAAAAAAACTTGTGTACTCATCTATTGGTACCTTAAAGAGGTTTATAATAATCAAGTTGGCTTGATTGTCCTATAGAGCCTCCAATAAGGTTTCAATAAAAAATGTCGACTTTTGAATTTTATTATCTTCTAGTGCCTCCAAAAAGGTTTCAATAGAAGATGTTGTGTTTGAACTTTGATTTTCCAATAGTGCCTCTGAAAGGTTTCACTAAGAGAGAATTATTATTCTACATGAATTTGGTCTTAGCCTCCCTAATGTTCTTCAATTGATATGTCACCATGGATGCAATTCACCAAGGTATGATTCTATTGGTCCCAATTGACACTTGTGGGATATGGAATGTCAATTATATGTGTAGGTTGGTTAGTGGTAATGGTATGTGGAATGGTAATGGAAGGAGAGTTGGCAACATAATCCTTGTAGAAGATATTAGGAGAACTTATGTTGATGCTAAAATAATCATCTTTAAAAACTATGGAAAGATCACAAATGTATTCAAATTGGTCTTAAAGACATAATTAACCAATTTTTTAAAAACCACAAACATATTTTCCTTCTAAATCTGATTCTAACTCAAGGGATTATGAATCCAATGGTAAGATTGATGTTGATTATGTTGTTGATGCTAAATCTAATATCGGTTCAAGAATACACCCTGACTCCAATGTTGATTATTCATCTAGCATGGATGATACTATAATGATGCTCTATTGAATGTTTGATATTGATTAAGTGATGGCTTATGATGGCATAATGGGCTCCATAAAGACTAATTTGTCAAAGTGAGACTGCTCAATGATGGGAAATAGGTCAAGAGATAACCCCTTATAGACTAGCTTATTAGAGGGAGGCACTTTAAAAATGGGCATATGGTTGAGGTAATGATTTTCCCAAAGGTGGTTATAATCATTAAGAAGTGACTCAGCAAAGATTGGCTCATTAGATTGAGACTCTTAGACAACTAGTATAGGATCAATAGGCAATTCATCATAGGTTGACTTATCACAAGTGGTTGGTTTAACAAAATCATCTTATATTGGTTGGTTTTCCTGGCCTTAGTTTTTGATGAGTTATAAAATACCAATTTTAAACATAACTTTATCTTTAAATGATTGGATTGGTTGAAAAGGTACTGATTGGCTTGGTTGATGTATTGATTGGCTTGGTTGGGGTTATGATATGATTGATTGATGTTTGAATTGGATAGGTCATTATGGATCTTGATTTCTCACATGAGATAAAGGATGAGGTCCTAGTATAGAAATGGTACAACATTATAGATCATGGTTGCTCACTCAAGCCAGAGGATAAGGTCTTGGTATGGAAATGGTAGGGTATCATGGAACTTGGTAGCTCACACAAGATAAAGCATCCAAATATTCCTCATAAACCATATCATCCCAGTCAAGGTTTTTAGTTAGATTGTAAGTTGGTTCTTTACTTTATTCCCCATATATGGAGTATTATAAAGAGAATAATAAAACTCCCTACAAAATCTATCCCCATAGGCATTTTTAGTAAACTTTTGTGTGACCATTATATCATAATTTGGATTGTATGTGGCTCCACTATAAGTGTAGATAGACATATCCACATCAATGAAAAAATCTCTAAAGATAAAAAGGCTTAGAGTTTTGCAAACTCTGAAAAACTATGTCCAAAGGACAAATGGTTTAAACTTGGTCTAATTGGGTCAAAAAGAGTGGAGTTGTATCTCCAAATAATGATTTCATCATGGAGTTGTATCTCCAAAATAATTTATGGTAAGATTTGGTATAAAATGGTCAAATATCAAATGTCTAACAACAAATGCCATACACACAAAAGGTCAAGCATCTAAATAAAAATTGGCATGTCAAAGGTCTAGGTCAAAGTGTTCCAAACAAGGAATAACTAAGAAAGGGAAAAGAGTCACTAGGTATTTTATCTAAATGCAGAGTCAAAAGATAGGCTCAAATAGGCTGTGCTAGGACTCTTGGCCAAACGACATCAAAATCTAGGATTGAAACAAAGGATTGATGTGATTTGTTTTAATCTAACAAGTTTGGAATCAATTTTAACATAAACTTGACACACAGAATCAAACATAAACATGATAAATTATCATAATCCATAAGTCAAAAGGCACCTAGAGAAAGGATTGTGTTCTCCCAAATAAAGGCATAAACAATTATGAGGATAGGCTTTGTGAACAAACAAATAATAATTTTCAAATTTTGGTGTTTGATTAACCAAAGTTACACAATACAAAATAGAAATATATATGTATCAACCCCTATGAAGTGAGGCCTAAATAGAAATCAATCAATGTTTGGATCTAAACTCGACAAGTTTAATTAAAAACTTAATGTTAAAGTCTAGGATCTGATTGACCAAATAAGATAGACAAGATTGGATGGAATAACGACACATGAAAAAGGTCCAAATTTGACATGGTTTTAAAAAATGGTTTTGGTATAATTCAAATGATTTTTGAAACAATTCGAGAAGTGTAATGGTGTAAACATGCTCTAGTGATGTGATCAATGTTATGTTTTAAAGATTCAAAGCTCAAACTTTTGATAATGATTTGGCTAGTACAATGGTACTTATATTAGTCAATTGACACACACACAAACATGTTTAGAAAAAAAATGCAAGGCACAAGTATGGTGTAAAATGGCTATTATAATGCCCCTTTAAACAAAAGAATGGAATACAAACAAATTGGTTTAGATGTGGCTATAAACAAACACATTATTTTTAGTCTAAAAATACCAAGCAAGAAAAAGATAAATGAACAAATGCAACTAAGTAAATAATCCTAAATCCTATCAAGGGTGTGCCAAAGTGGAGTTGACTAAAACTAATTGGTTTTTGATCATCTAGATAGATCTCATGTATATCAACTTTCATGTCATCAAATAAGAGAAAAAACACATCATTAAGGTCTGCATCATATAACTAGTTTTAAAAAGGTCTTTCCCTTTTTACAACCACTACATCTATTACTTGCTCAGTGTAGTGGGATGTCCAACATGCTCAAACATCTCAAGCTTAACCTATACTAATGAATAATGCTTTAACCTCTCAAATCACCATATCAGCGAGGGTATCCTAATTTATATACCCTACCATGGAGAGGGGTTGAAGATGATGCCAAGAGATGAAGCCCTAGGTCAAAGCTTCCCTATAGAAAATATGGGAGGTAATGAAGTCCCCCTCACAAGCCAAGATGCATAAAATAAAAACTAAGTAAAATAAATTTATGGTTGTTTTTAGATCACCAAGCCATGTGGGTCTTGGGGAGAGCCTTCAAAACATCTCTTTTACGCCTTTGCATTAAGACATAAGTTTTTAATGAAGATGGCACTTTTGATCTCACAAGTTTCTTATAGGGGACGGGTGGAGAGAATACATTAAAAACTTCCTTTTTTCACAAACAATTCTAACTAAGTAAACAATAAGTGATTTTCTTGAAGTGAGTTAAATTTTAAAACACTAAATTGAATGATTTGGTGGTGTTATTTGGCCCCTTAGCCTTAAGTTACAAAACTTTGAAATAAAAATTACAAAAACATTCAACATAAACATCAAAGTTTTTCTTTAAGCACAAAATGGAATGTTAGAAAATTAATTCATACACAAGTTGATCACTTTTCCATGCAATTCCTACAAGTTTTAGAGTATTTTTGAGATTTGTGAAATATTTATGCAACTTTAAGGTAAACTGATTGCATATTCTAAAAATTTAGGAAAAAACACATGGTTAAAAAAAATGAAGTCCAGATGACCCCAAACAAAGCTTCAAAATATGGCTTATTAGCTCTCAAGTTTGCATACTACAAAAATACAACTCCATAGTGTAATAGCATAACTCACAGTGTAAAAACATGATTTTGTAAGTTACAATTTTGTAGTTGTAGTTTTATATTTATGGTATTGCAATATCATGATTGCAAACGATATCATAACTTGTAAAATCATGGTATTACAATATCACAACTATCAAGTTGTGGTATTGAAATATCATAATTTGACCTATAGATAGAGAACTAGTTAGTTTAAAAACTAAGTTAAATGCAATATCACAACTGTAAGACAAAACCATGACTATGTCAGTTATAGGTTTGTGGTCTAGAGGACAAAATCATAAATCTACAGTGACAAAATCATGACTTCTAAAAAATGTCTTTTTGAGCAAGTTTTTCACTCTCTTTTCTCTCAAACTCTAAGATTCTACATGAAAATGGCTAGTAGTATGATTGTAGGATCAATTCAAGCAAATTCATGGGGTGTGGTCCCACTAGACATGCCATTTGTGAACATAAGAATCTGATAAGGGAAGATTAGTATCATGTTAGTGTATGAAACCAAATCCAAAATAAAACTCACTAATTAACTAACACATTATTCCTAGATATTCTAGGGATCTTAGTAATAAATATGCATATGAAAATAACTAAAATATGAAATAAACATTCCTTCACCTTCCTTAGATCTTCTAAATGGTTCGTAGAGTGGTTTGATTAGCTTGTGATTTAAAAGGTCTTTGGAAATGGAGCTTTAGCTATCCTCAACCTCCTCTTAGCATCATTTATCTTGTGGTTTTGTATTTTTAAGCTTTTATAAACAATCGGGCATAATAACACTATATCAAACATATTTTGAAATCATTTGGGCATTATAAGTTTACACCAAGATAGCTTAAATTTATGAGTGTGAGGCCTTTTATTTATAGATTTTTGTAATTGATTGGATTGAAATTGAATAATCCATCTCAAGATGAAAATGTGTGGCCAAGAATCCATTCAATTTTTAAGGATAAAATAAATAAATACCTTCATATATATTTGGGATAGAGGCATTAAAGAGGCATGGGAGGGCTTATTCGGATATTTTTTACAATTATGGCTTGTGGATACCACTCCATAGAATGATGTCTTAGGTGATGTAGTTATTCAATATCAATTTCCATTAATGAAATATTTAAAAATTTATATGGAAAATTAACTTAAGCTTTTGATTCAGATTTATTAAACCTTAAACATGATTTATCAATTTTGGTGCAAATCTTGGTAATTGGTGTACAAATTAATCAAACTAGTTAAAATGTCATATTATTGGATTGAAATTTTATTGGATTAGAATCGGAAGGAGATGTTAAATGCATTATAACCATTATCCCATTTAGTATGGCCAACACAAAATAACAAAGGCATGTGTCTCATGCAAGAAACTTGGTAGAAAAGAGCAATCCAAAGCACCTAGGTGCGAAATCATCATTTTGACTCAGAATGAATTGATCAAAGATATGTATCACATAAAATGCATTTCCATATTTAGTGATTCTCTAGCTAAAATCAGCACTTATATATTAAAAATTTGAACCATTTAATGCATTTTAGTGTTTATAGGCCAAATTGTGATTTTTGGTAGAAACTGGTCTGAAGCTTGATCATTGGTGGCCACTTTTAGATGTCTATAGTAACTATAAAATAAAGATAAAATAAACAAGTTTACCTTCCATTAGATTAATTTTTTTATGTTGGTCATGAATAGATGTGCTCAATCATGTGATCAAAAAATCTTTGACAATGGTGCTCCTTGCATCATCTTTCCTTTTCACCTTGGTAGTGTTGATCTTGGCTTGGATTTCATGTAACAAGTATGAACATATATGCATTATAACACTATATGAAAATATCTTATTGAAGTTATTTTAGTATAAAAACTTTACATAAAATAAGCTTGTTGAATAATGGGTGAAGCCATGTCTTTAGAGCCTTCTAAATTAAATCTAACCCAAGTGCAGTCAGGTTAGAGTTAACCATTGTTAAGTTTAAACTAACCCTAGTTGAGATAAGGAGGGGATAAGAAATTAATATTTGGGATAGAGATCCCATTTATTAATCATGGCTCTCTATTTCTAAATTTAAGGCTTTAGGGAAGACATTTTCAATTCCTTGACTTTGAAGATGATGACATCATCATGACCTCATTTTTAGTGAAATTTCCTTTTTACAAAATTAAATTTCACTAATTGCACATGGAAATTTCACTTAATAATTTAATTTTATTTACTTAGTTAATTCATTTTTCTTAGAATTTTTGCACTTTAGGAATCATTTAAGTGCCCTGCTTAATGGGTCTAAAGGCCAAACTATCAATTTGCTAGGTTACAAGTTGACTGGAGATGAATCTATGAGAGGTTACTATTGCATATAAGATAATAAACCAAATATGTATGCCTCATCATGATTTTGAGCAATAATGTTTGATTTATGGGTGAAATTAGAATATTAAGTGATACTTAGGATTAATTTGCACTGTTTGGTAGAAATCAATTTGAATTTTGATTGAAACCTGGTTATAGCCAAAATGGGGTGTTTATATATATATGACCATTATGGTTGATCTTGTTGTACCATCGACTTTAGAGTATGATAGTTGATTTTTTTTGTTGGTGAGGCAACACATGAGCTATAAACATGAGGAGATGCCGCATAACTAGATTACAAAGTAGGGCATGGAGATCTATGAGCATGGAAAACTATGGATGAGGACTAAAATACTCATATGGATATAACAAGGTAGTTAACACAAAAATAGGCACAAGTGGCCAATCTACATGGAAAGACTGATGGAATTTGATCTATACAAAGTCAATACACTGGTTTGGAGAGGACAATCACATGCATCTATGGGTAGGTGGCTTATCCACTAGATAGACATGATGGAGCATAACCCTAGAGATATTGGATGTTATTATATTTTGTATAATGTATTATTATAGACATTTGATCTATGGATATATATGTTTCTACATCAATTGATTTATGTTGATCATGGATATATATATATATATATATATATATATTTATATATATATATATTTATGTCTATTGTTTTATTTTGATCATGGATGTCTATCAATGTATATTTTCTTTGTAGCACATGTATTATATTTTTGTTATATGCTATGATAAAATATGTGATATGTGTTGTATTATTTTCTAGTTATTTGTGAACAAATGCATAGTTAAAAAGAATAAGAAAATATAAAAAAGAGTAAAAAATGTAGGACACACTAAATGATGATGGGGAATGTGAAAAAATAGAGGAAATAATTTATAAAATACATTGAAATAAAGTATTTAGACAAAGTATGAAAGAAGAAAATCAATTTTAAAACTTAAAACATACTAAATAAAGATGGAAAGTATGCAAGATGACTCATAAATCAAAATTTAAGACACACTAAATTAAATATTTACATGTGTAACACAAAATGGTAAGATAAGTAAGATATAAATAATAAGAGTGATAGTTTTATGGTGACCAGTCATGGTTTATTATGGATATTTTGTGAGGAATGCCTAGTCCTATCCATGGTCTTACACTACAACTCACAAAGAGAACACCAACGCGGTGAAAGATGATATTGAAATATTTGTAGGAAATGTTTGTGAGGAAAACCTGGTCTTATGAAAGGTCCTATATTACAAGTCAAAAAGGTAAAACAATGAGTTAAATGATGAAATTTATAATATTTGTAGGAAATGCTTGTGAGGAAGGCCTAGTCATAGCCAAGGTCTTAATTATAACTCACAAAAGGGAACCCTATGGGTATGATCAATTAACAAAACATACTTATCAAAGGGGAATAGTGGGATTTTTATAATTAAGTAAAGAGTATAAAAATCATGGCATAGATGTTTATAGTAAAACTTTAGTAGTCATCAGGCATACTAGGCAAATAAGGCTACACTAAGAGTCTAGTGGATATCAAATGCAAAAAGTATTTGTTCATAATAAGCACAAAACTTTATGAGAAAATAAGTGTAGTACGAGGATAAACTCATGAATTTTAATTATACAAGAAAATAAAATGGACCTAAATTCCCACATTGTGTTCCTAATTCCTTAGGACCCCTTATAGAGTCTTTGATCTATTGTGAAGATTGGGTACTTGCATTATAAATTAGGTAGCACTATAATTTTAAAATATCCCACTCTAATCTATTGTCCTATCACACCCCAATGGACCTCATCTTTATTATGAGTCAAAGTGTAGAGTTTGATCTTCGATTAGAAAATAGGAAATGTGCTTATATATGAATCATGTATCTTAGTGTGATTTTGACTTTTGAACTTTCATTTTTTCATTTTGATCATTTCCTTTTGTTTAAATGGTTTGGATTTTAAATTTTTAAGGATCTTTTTTATTCTTCTTCCATATGGATTCAGAATAACCAATCATGAGTGATAAAAGTGACAAACATAAATGAGTTGTAGGCTTTAGCTATATGAGACAAAATACCTAGAGATATTGACATGTATTGTTAAACAATTAGGCTTGCCTAAAAACCAACATGTGATCTCAAGTCCTAACCTTATGTTTTCTTAATATGAAAAAGGAAATAACAAGGAATGTATGGAGATCAAAAGAGATCTATGTATGTAGTGATAAAATGAGAAGTATTCTTGTTAACTGATCATATGGTAAAGATAGGATAACTAAAAGATGTCAATTTTAAAAACTAAATCAGGATTAAATCATAATATGAAAGCATGAGATATTAATTTGAAATAAAAAGATGTGAATAAGAAGAGAAAATAACCCATGAGACATAATAAATAATAAAAATACCCATATATTAATAAATCAAATCCAAATCATTTAATAATTTGATAGAAAACCATGATGTGTTCAAAAATACTTATAGATCTTATCACAAATATCATCCATAACATCGGACACGTCTTTATGTAACTGATTTTGATGTTAATCAGAGGCTCATCAATCTTCATAGAAAGTCATCTTCCTATCATATCATCTCTATAGAGAATGTAGGCATGCTACAATAAATATCATGCTCTTAAGCTATCTCTTATGTAAGATACTCAATTTTAGGAATAGGTGTTGAAATATAAATGTTATTTTAAGATCTATGTAAATTTATAGGTTACAGAGGAGGAGGAACCTTCATCTATAAGTGACCTATAACATGAGGTTAAGCTGATGTAGGCTATGTAAAATCCTATTTTTTTTTTAATCACTCAACATATATTAGTATGGTGTGTAATGCACTAATTCCAAAGATAATAAACCTCCCCATATTAAGGAATATACTTTGGAAGTACCTTAGGAGGTGGTACACTCTTATCTTTGGATTGTGTATAACTAGACAAAGTGTATTAATGTATTGATTGAGCTAGTGGAAATGAGTAGAAGAATGGTTACATGTACCATGATATCAAAAATTATGTCTAGAGTAGTATATGGTGAAAGTTGGCTATCTGTGGTGGTAGAATAAGGTGCATACTACTACTAGTGTGAACTACAATCCTTTTCCCAATGACTAGTAACTCTATGGATCTCATTATAAGGATTATCTACCCATTATGTTGTTAAGGAATCAAATTTAGGTAAAGGTAGTATACCATCACCAATAGGAGAACTCAAAATAAGATCAACACTAGGTTGAAAAATATGAATGGTTGAACTTGTAATAGGTTGAAGTAGTGTAGCTGACATCTTTGGATGTAGTAAGCTAGAACAATCATGAAATCTATAAAATCAATAAAGTCATGTCATGACATAGTCTATGAACATACTTTGAAGAGGATCAATAGTGATTGGAGGTACAGTGTGTGTGCCCCATCTCAAACCTATGAACATCAAATGAAGAACTAATATTAGGGACTATAATAAGAGAAAGAACTAGAGGAATATAACTAATAAAATGCTACAAATAAGAATGATATATAAGTATCTTCATATTTTTATCTTGAGCAAATACAACTAAAAATAGATCATTTAAAGAATATCCATCATCATAATTATGGGTATAAATGTCAATAGTACATGTGTTAATGATTTTATTAATTGGGGAAGCTTGGTAAATGGAATAATTAGTTTTTTCTAAGGTAATTATAATTTCATCACATGATTGTTGACAAGATCAAGGTTGTAGAGAAGGAGGTAATTGAGTGATTATGTTAGGAGAGATATCATAAGTTTTTATTTTTAAACATATTTCATCTAGTTTGTCATTGTATGGATCTAAGAGGTTAGGTGGTATATTTCCTATTAATTTGGGATGACCATTATAAATATAAGTAGAATTGATGAAATAATTAAAACATTATGATTCATGAAATGGGATGCTAGGTAAGGGTTCAAGGGTGGGTATTTTAAAAACACCTCTTTCTTGGATTTGTTCAAAATTTCAAGGGTTTTTATCTCCTTGAAACTTTTTTATATCACTGTTATAGGGAAATGTAACACATTGGCATGATGATGAGGAAACTTCTCTCATGTAATGTGTCTAAGGTTGATTGATTAAGATGTTGCAAGAGAGTGAAAAGTTAAATAACATGACTTTCACATGTATGGTGACTAGGAGAATCATGATAGGAATCCAAACACAACATAATGGAGGAATTTGTCTTCGATTATATCCTTGACATCTACTTTGAATATATTTAAGTTTGCATTTGAAATATTGAAGTGTTTTAATGAAATCAAGGGAAGTGATCCATAAACTCCATTGATAAACTCAAAGTGAAGTTTTAAGTACGAATACTGAAATTCTCAAAACTTAACAAATTCTCAAAAAACTCAAAAGAACTTGCAAATTTTTTTGGCAAAAACGTTCTCAATTATTGAGTTGGATTGGAATTCTCAAAAGAATTGTTACTTCCATTTACCAATTAAACCAATTTTGTTTAATAAAATTGTGTTATAATTGTCAAAATGTAAATTACTTGCATGAATTCATTTACTAATTAAAATCAAATAAGCAAACTGAAACAAAATCATGCATCAAATGACAATTACCAAAACATGAAACATGATAATGGAGTTTGGCTTAACAATTGATGCCTACATCTCTAAGTTTTCCAAAGGACTAGACCATTTCCATTAAGGGCACTTCAAACACCTAGAAATAATAAACAACTTTCCTATAAGCTGATATCTCAATGCAAAAATTCACCTTCAACGTGACTGATTCAAGCTCAGCACCTTCAAATTTCATGAGTCTTCATAAACACCTATAAAGTTGCCTCAAAAGTCCTAAAAGTCTCCTATAAGGGTTGAAAAATATTCCTCCAATATGAACATTAGATAAAACATTGTATTAATACTATGTATTATGGCCGAAAGATGGATAAAAATCCATTACATAAGCTTACCAAAGCTTTTACAAAGTCTCGGCCTCTTAAAATTAAAAACATAGTCTAGAATTGATAACTTCAAATAGAAATTCATGATTTAAATAACACTTCAACCCCTACAGCTCAAGCAGTCAAAGACTATCCCTTTTAGATGGTAGGTCAGGGGTTTAAACTGTCAGCCTTTCTTTTAGGTGCTTATGCTTTATTTTTATCCCACATTTGTGGGTTGAGCAGTTCAAACAAGGCTTAAAATAGCCTTTGAGCACCATTTCTTCCATGGGTTTATCCCACATGCACAGATTTGGGATAAGACAAGGCTTTAGAAAGCCTTGAGCCACCCACTTATCATGTGGCTTCGGCCACCTAAGAGGCATTTTGTTTGGGCTTGGGCTTTCCTTCAAACTCGCCACATGCTTGGTCTTGCCACCTTGCTCAACAAGCTTATCTCATGCTTTACTCCATGTGGCATGTTGATGACATGGCATGTCATCGAACCATTTTTTTGCAAACCTTTCAATTTTCTAAGTTTCGACCTTTGATAGATCCAAATTTTGAAACAACCTTGAAACACGTGCCACATGTTGCAAGAGACATTTTTTGACCGATCTTCAAATGGCCATAACAGGAGCTCCCAAACTCAAATTTACGTTCCAAAAATGCATCAAAAATTTCTCAACAAGCTCTACACCATGAAATTTTTTTCATCATGATTTGAAAAGTTTTTCTGGAATGAAATATGAATCACACCTCCCTACAAAAGAGGCTTTTGGTCTCCAAAAGTTGACTATCACCTAAAATCTTATAACTGGTATACTGCATCCATGAAAATAGAACCTAATCATAGCAAGAGATATAAATAATTGCATCAAAATGATTCACAATCAAACTATAAAAATGCCTAATCTAAAGGCATGAGTAAGTGAATTTGCAATTGCAAAAGTGATTACAACATATCAAACTACCTGTCCAAATGTCACATCCTGTAAAGTGATGAATTGCCAAAAACTAAAACAACTCCCAATGTAACTGCAAGACAAGTTTATAATGTTGACAACATACAATAAATGTTGTGGACATGTTGCAATACAATGCCCTAGTATGGGACTTATATGCTAAGTAAATGTAAACAACCAAAAGTGTATGCTACCTAACGTCTAAACATGCCCAAAGGGTCTTTCAATGCATCTATACATCCATGTGCCAAAAATAGATACATTTTGAAAAATAGCAATCTAAATATCAAATGTTGTAAGAAAAAAGTTCACAACATCACTCTATTATATCCCTAAATGTTTCAAATGAGTTAATGTCTTAATTATTAGACTACCCATACAGTATATTTCGGACATCAAAAACTTAGAGTTATCAAAAAGTGAGAATTGAACAACTTTATATGGTAAACCTATCTTGAAGTGTTCCCACTAACTCTAATCTACATTTATCAAAGCTTGTTCATTCCCTTAGGTGAATTCTTAACCATGCTTTGCAAAAAGAATGTAGTGATAATCCACTTAACCAATTCTTTCCTCCTAGTGAAATTGATTGTCTCTGTGGATTTATTATCAATTGCATATTGTTGACTTAACTTCTTAAATGGATTTTCACTTTTAGGTTTTACCTTATCTTGGGTTGTATTGTCAACTTCATTATGGATTGAATTAGCTTCATTAACCTTAGTGAGAGGTTTGTAAATCATCTTAGTTCTAACTTTACTTGAATGTGAAGATGCATGAAGCTTAACACATCTATCAATCCTATGTCCACTCACTTTACAATGAGTGCAAACATCCTTCTTAGGTGAGGATCTCCTTTTACCAATTCCCAACTTAACATGAGAATGGTCTTTCAAACATGCAATTTGCTTCAATAAAGCATTTCATTTCCAACAAGTCTTAGCACTATGGTTATTCATTCCACAAAAAGTGCATGGAAATGATTGCATTATCTTCTATATATTATATCCAAAGTTCTTAAAAGTATCAATTGGATCAGAAGATTTAGTGTAAGAATCAGGAGGTGGAATCTCAATACCTCTTTTACCTTTACACTTTTGAACTAGTGGCCTAGAACCTTCACTATTGAAAGCTCGTCTTCCTTTAGCCATGGAAGAAACTTCTTCATCATCCACCTACACATTAGTATAACCCAAACTTGAATGAAGAGGTCTATGCTCAACCTAAATTGGGTTAGTTATACCTTGGCTATCTCGAACAAGTCCTCCTCCATTATAACCCATTTTAAACAACAATTTAGATCCTATGCCCTTAGTGTATCTTTCAAAATCACCAAAAAAAATATTACTAAAATTTGAATATGAAATGGTAGAAGAAGATGAAGATTCTTGTCATGAAAAACTTACACTACACTCAGTCATAGTCTTTGCATCTAAAGTGGAAGGCTTTACCTTTTCACACTCACCACATTGCAATCTAATCAAGAGCTCATCCTTGGATTCGAGCTCTGATTTTAACTTTGACACTTGCAATTCAAGTGCAAATTTTTGGCATCTCAAGATTGCATTTTCATCTTTGATGACCTCAATCTATGACAACTTGCCCATGGTTTCCTGCAAACACCTGATTTCACATTGCACACTGCAATCTAATCAATCTGTAAACTAATAATTTGTAATGAAATTACTTCAAGAATTAAGTATAACAATAGAATTATATCCAAATATGACTGAAATATATCCAAATATATGATAAAAGATAAGCCACTTCGAGGGGGCAACCTCCACAAGCTTTAATAAGAGTAGAATTCACAATATGATGATAAATGATTACCTACTACCTACCTGATATATAGTCTAACTAGGCCATGGTTACTCCATACGCTGACCTACTAATCTAAAGAAAGCATAGATAAATGTAATATAATGTCAAAGAGGGATAAGTAAGCCACAAGTCAGCTAATACTATCCTCATACATGTGATAGGTTAGGGGCGTAGCATGCCCTTCCCCTTCAAACCAACATTGTCCTCAACATTGAACAACTGTGGATGTTGTTGCAGAAATTCTTCACCTTCCCAAGTTGCATCTTCACTACTTTGGTTTTTCCACTTGATCAAATATTCTTTAATCTCTCTGGTTCTCAACCTCTTCGTATGTGTTTGGAGGATCTTCTCTGGTTCCAAAATGACTCGTCCTTCTTCATCTAGTTCTAGGAGCTCTGTCTGGGTGGAAACTTTCTGTCCAATGACCTTCTTCAAACAAGAAACATGAAATACTAGGTGTATGTGAGATGAATGAGGTAACTCGAGCTTGTAAGCCACACTTCCAATTTTTTGTAGAACCTAATAAGGGCCATAATACTTTGGAGCAAGTTTGTTGTCCTTTTTCTATTACTTCAAGGACATTTGCTTGTAAGGTTGCAAACGAACAAATACCCAGTCACCAACCTCAAAATTTCACTCACTCCAGTGTTGATCTACTTGTTGCTTCATCCTATTTTGTGTCAAGGCCAAATTCTTTCTCAAACTAGCCAAAACCTCTTGTTGATGTTGAATTTTCTCTTCCACATCTCGAACCTTGGTGTGCACCTTTAATGAAGAAGTGATGGAAGGTGGATGGTAACCATATAGTGCTAGAAATGGAGACATTTTAGAAGAGGTATGGAAAGATGTGTTATACCACCATTCTGCAAGTGGTAGCCATTTAACCCAATGTTCTTGTTTATTTGATACAAAATAATGGAGATACCCCTCTAAACATTTGTTAACCACTTTAGTTTGTCCATCAGATTGGGGGTGGTAAGATGAGCTATGAGCTAGCTAAGTACCCAAACAAGAAAATAGTTTAGTCCAGAAATTACTAGTGAAAATAGGATCACGATCACTTATAATTATTTTTGGGGTTCTATGTAATTTGAGAATTGCTTCCATAAAAATAGTCGTGACTGTACTTGCTGAAAATGGGTGTGAGAGAGCACAAAAATGGGCATGTTTTGTAAGGCTATCGACAATGACCAAAATAACATTATTACCTTCAGCACAAGGCAACCCAGTGATGAAATCCATGGAAACCTCCTCCCACCTTTGACTAAGAATTGCTAATGGTTGTAACAAACCTGGGGTCTTAACTGTTTCACCTTTATTCTGTTGGCATATCATGCATTCTTCCACAAACTTTTGTACATCTCCCTTGAGTCCTTCCCAAAATAATTTTTTCTTAATTCTATGATAAGTTTTTAAGAACCCTGAGTGTCCCCCAAGTGGAGATGCATGTAACTCTGCAAGAATCTTATGCTTAAGCTCTGAAGTTTTACACAAGTATAACCTACCCTTATACCATAAGACATTACCTTTCCTTTCAAATTTGTCAGAGGATAAATTACCTTGCTGGAGATTATAAATCAAAACCTATGTATCCTTGTCTTGCTCCCATTTTAACCTAGCTTCATCCACCCAATCTGCTTGCAATATGGACATTGCACAAAGTAATGCTTCTGTGGATGCATCCCATCTAGATAGTGCATCTGCTACTACATTATCTTTACCCTTCTTGTAGATGATTTCAAAATCATAACCCAACATTTTAGTTACCCATTTTTGTTGTTCCTCAGATGATAATCTTTGCTCCAAAAAGTATTTGAGACTATCATGATCCGTTTTCACCTTAAGTGTCTACCCATCAGATAAGGCCTCCATCATTTAACTGCATGAAGAATAGCCATCATTTCTTTTTCATAGACATGTTTTTGTAGATTCTTACCTTTGAATTGATGACTTTCAAATGAAGTCTTCCTTCCTGCATTAGTACTGCCCCCAATCTAGACCTAGAAGCATCACATTCAATAGTGAATGTTTGTGAGAAGTCTGGAGTAGCCAAAACTAGAGTGGTGCACATAGCTACTTTTAGTTTCTCAAATGCTTTGGTGGCATCATCATTCCAATGGAAAGCATCCTTCTTTAGCAATGCAGTGAGTGGAGCTGCTATGCTGCCATAACCTTTCATAAATCTTCTATAGTAACCTGTTAGTCTAAGAAAACCTTGAAGGTTGTTGAGAGTTTTTGGCATGGGCCATTCCATTATCAATTTGATCTTTTTAGGATCAAATTTGACCCCTTCATGGGAAATAATGTGACCAAGGTACTCTACCTCTTGTACTCCAAAAGCACATTTAGATGGCTTCGCGTAAAGTTGGTACTTCTACAAAACTATCAACACCTATTTCACATGTTGCAAATGTGCTTCCCATGTCTGACTATAAATCAATATGTCATCAAAGAAAAATAGCACAAACTTCCTTAAAAAAGGCCTAAAAATAGTGTTCATCAAGCTCTGAAAAGTAGATGGTGCATTTGTAAGACCAAAGGGCATTACCAAAAACTCATAATGGCCCTCATGTGTTCTAAAAGCAGTTTTATGAACATCTTCATCCTTGATTCTAATTTGATGGTACCCTGAGCGAAGATCCAATTTTGTGAAATAATTAGCACCATGCAACTCATCAAGTAAATCATCAATTATTGGAATAGAAAACTTATCTTTGATGGTGTACTTGTTGAGTTCCCTATAATCTGGGCACATCCTCCATGTGTCATCCTTCTTCCACACCATGACCACTGGTGATGAATATGCACTTTGGCAATGCTTGATGATCCCTGCCTCCAGCATCTCATGGACCATGTTTTCAATTTCACTCTTTTGTGCATATGGATATCTATATGGTCTGATATTTGGTGGTTGACTACCTAGAATTAGTTGAATGGCATGATCATGTTCTCTTTTTGGTGGTAGTCCTTTTGGCATGGCCCCAAAAATAGATGAGTGGTCTTCAAGAATTATTTGTAGATCAGGATGTGTAGATACCTTTATGGGTTGAACATCTATGGAGCATAATCATGCAATAATTCCCTCTGCCCCCTTTTTTAGCATCTTGGTCATCTAATGTGAACTAACCAATTATGGAGATTTTGCATGTAATCCATGTAGTTCAATTTTCTTACCTTCAGAATGAAAGTGCATGAATAGTTCTTGGAAGTTCATCTCAATGGTACCTAAGGTTGTGAGCCATTGGACTCCCAAAGCAATGTCTGTGTTACCCATGGGAATAGCAAACATAGGAGAGTCAAGATTGTACCCACCCATAGTAAGCTTAATGCTATGGCATTTGCCTGAACAATTAATTGTGCCACCATCTATAATCATGACCTGAAATTCTGGTGCTAGGTAGATGAAATAGTTCAATCGAGTGGCCAACTTATGGTTTATAAAGTTATGTGTGCTCCCTGAATCAATCAACACTGTCATCTTCTATTTCTTGAGGAAACCCACCACCTTAAGAGTTTGTGGAGTGCTAATACCTGCAAGTGCATGACAAGAGATTGTAGGTTGGGAATCTTCAGGTGCCTCCTCTATATCTTCCTCGTCATCATTAGAGGCATCATCTGCTTCTTCATCTTCATTTGGTCCCTCAATGTAGAATAACTTCTTCTCAGCACATCTATGTCCTTTACTCCACTTTCTATCACAACCAAAACATAATCCTTTTGCACGCTTTTCTTCAATTTGCTGAGGGGTCAATCTAGTAGGTGGAGGAAATGTTGATGATGATATGCTACGATCTTTGAAGTGAGTGAATGGCTGTTTCTTGTTGGCTATGAATTTTTTCTCATCTCTACATGCTAGGATAATAGATTCAAAAATATTAAGTGGATTAAACATGCATACCTCATGTTGAATGTGGTCCTTGAGTCCACCCAAAAATAGGTCATTCAAGTTTGCATCAGAAATTATCTCCACACATAAGGATAGGTTCTAAAAATGATGAATATAATCCTTGACAGAGCTAGTTTTTCACAATTTCACTAGTTGGTTGAAGTAATTATCTATCACACTATTGCCATAGTGTAATTGTAGCTACTCTGTAAAAATTGACCAGGTGACATTGAGACTCATCTTTTTCTTTTGAGCACACAACCATCGATACCAAATGAATTGATTAGGTTCAAGATACAAGGATGCCATGGTAACCTTCTATCCACTTGAAATCTGATGTAGGTAAAAAAAACTCTCCATTTGGTTGAGCCAATTGAGTGGATCTTTTCCATCGAATTTGCACATATCCACTTTTGGTACTACGTTCCTCTCTGGCCATGGAGTTGGATTTGAGGTAGACTGGTTAGGAGAACCACCCTGGTGGGTTTGTGAAATAGAGTTAGCTTGATGATTTTATTGATTAATGTTCAAATCCATCATAATATATCCCAAACTATCTTGTATGGATTACATATTAGATTGTATGTCTTGCACCTCACTCTGAATGCCTTGCACACTATAGTCAAGCTAGCTCACTTTGTGATCTATGTTAGAAAACCCTGGTACAAAGGGTCTATTACACCCCTCTTTTGACTCCATCTCATCATTTTTAGGAGTTTTTCTTGGAGTTTCAGCACCCTTTCCTCAGCCCCGAGTTTGTGGACCTGCCATAAAAGGGTTTTACGATGTCGACCCTTATTGACACTTTTGACCCAATTTGACCAAGTGATTTTGGAATTATTTTGGCCTCAAATAAAAATATACAAAGAATAAACCGTATCCAAATTTTTATAATCTTTCCAAAAATATAAACAACTCAAAAAAATTCTTTGAATTGCGCACTATAGAGCAATTTTTTGAAAAACCATAAAATAGTGATAAATTTTGAAAACCAGATCCAAATGAGCTGAAATTTTAATGGAAGCTTAATTTTATTATTTCGAACATCAAGTAAAAAAAAATTTAGAGAAATTAGCAACCATTTTTTATATATCACAAAAATTAAAAATTTAGTGTTTCGCCCACAAGATTGCCCAAATCGCAGCTTTGATACCACTTGTAATGAAATTACTTCAAGAATTAATTATAACATCAGAATTATATCCAAATATGACTGAAATATATCCAAATATATGATAATAGATAAGCCACTTCGAGGGGGAAACCTCCACAAGCTTCAATAAGAGTAGAATTCACAATATGATGATAAATGATTACCCACTACCTCCTATATATAGTCTAACTAGGCCATGGTTACTCCATAGGCCGACCTACTAATATAAAGAAAGCATAGATAAATTTAATATAATGTCAAATAGGGATAATTAAGCCACAAGTCGGCTAATACTATCCTCATACATGTGATAGGTTAGGAGCATAACATAATCCAACTATTCTAGAAGCAACTGTCAATACACAACTAAAAGCAAACCCTACATTCTAACTGCTCTGATACCAACTTGATCTATAAACTCCAATGATAAACTCAAAGTGACGTTTTAAGTACGAATACTAAAATTCTCAAACCTTAACAAATTCTTGAAAAACTCAAAAGAACTTGAAAAATGTTTTGGCAAAAATGTTCTCGATTGTTGAGTTGCATTGGAATTATCAAAAGACTTGTTACTTCCATTTACCAATTAAACCAATTTTTTTTAATAACTTTGTGTTATAATTGTTGAAATGTAAATTACTTACATAAGTTTATTTACTAATTAAAATCAAATCAACAAACTGAAACAAAATCATGCTTCAAATGACAATTACCAAAACATGAAACGCGATAACAGAGTTCGGCTCAACAATTGATGGCTATGTCTCTGAGTTCTCCAAAGGAGTGGACCATTTCCATTAAGGGAACTTTAAACACCAAGAAATAATAAACAACTTTCCTACAAGCTGATATCTCAATGCAAAAATTCACATTCACCATGACTGATTTAAGCCCAGCACCTTCAAATTTCGTGAGTCTTCATAAACACCTGCAAAGTTGCTTCAAAAGTCCTAAAAATCTCCTCTAAGGGTTGAAAAATATTTCTCCAATATGAAAATTGGATAAAATAGAGTATTAATATTGTGTCTTATGGCTGGAAGATGGATAAAAATCCATTACATAAGCTTACCAAAGATTTTACAAAGTCTCAACCTCTTAAAAATAAAAACATAGTCCATAATTGATAACTTCAAATAGAAATTAGTGCTTTAAATAACAATTCAACCCCTGTATATTTAGTGGTCAAATCCTATCCCTTTTGGATGGTAGGTTAGGAGTTCAAACCGTCAGCCTTTCTTTTAGGTGCTTATGCTTTATCTTTATCCCACAAGTGTGGGTTGAACGGTTCAAACAAGGCTTAAAATAGCCTTTGAGTGCCATTTCCTCCATGGGTTTATCCCACATGCATGGATTTGGGATAAGACAAGGCTTTAAAAAACCTTTAGCTACCCACTTATCACATGGCTTCAGCCACCTAAGAGGCATTTTGTTCAGGCTTGGGCTTGGTCTTTCCTTCGAACTCACCACATGTTTGGTCTCGCCACCTTGCTCAATGAGCTTATCTCATGCTTAAATCCACATGGCATGTTGATGAGATGACATGTCATCAAACCATTTTTTTCAAACCTTTCAATTTGCCAAGTGTCGACCTCTGATAGGTCCAAATGTCAAAATAACCTTGAAACACGTGCCACATGTCACAAGAGACATTTTTTGACCAATCTTAAATGGCCATAATAGGAGCTCCCAAACTCAGATTTACGTTCCAAAAAATGAGTCAAAAATCTCTCAACGAGCTCTATGTTGTGAAATTAGTTTCACCATGATTTGAAAACTTTTTCCAGAATGAACTTTGGATCAGGAAACAACACAAATACCTGATCATTCATCAATTAAAGCATGTTTTAAATGGATGCATCCTATTTTTACACAAATAAATAATGAGGGATCATCCTCACGAATAAATATCTCAACAAAAATCATGTGAGAGATAGGAAATTTGAGTGAAAGAGAAGTGTCCACTATTTTGTCAACATGGATAGACATTTCTTCACACTATTGGAGGATGTTATCTTCAGATATTGACAAAGTAGATTCTTACCCCATAGGTGTAGGTCAAGGGATGTTCATTTAAAATAATAATTACATTAATCTATTTCAATGTTGAGGATATGTTTTCATGCATTCTAAGAAAGGAATTTGAGATGGGAGATGTGATAGTTTTGTTATGGATCCCATTCATCATAATATGTTAGAGAATTATTAGATAGAGGTGCATAATGTTACATTAAAATTTTTTGAAGGTGGGTTGGAATGAAATTTGAATTTATGTTGATAAGGTATGTTTGATTTAAGTTTAGTTGAGATACATTGATTGTTTGTAAGCACTTGTGCTATTTTAGTTGATGACATTGAATCTTTAGTAATTTCTTATGGTTGAGTAGAAGAAATATCAATTTATGTTTGTGAGGTATCCACTTGAGGTGTATTAGTGGTAAAGGGAGTAGAGCTTATACCAATTGTATGATAAGTATTTTCATTTTGTGTTGTTGGTGTTGTTACTTGCATATTTATTATTTTTGCATGCCCCAATTCTATGAGATGGGTTGGACAAGAGTTTTGAATAATGTAAAACTTTGGAAAATTGTTATAGTTAGAAGTTTGATAGTGATTAATATAAGAGGATACTCAGCTCATGTTATTAATTTCAATAACATTCTCATCATTGACATTAGGAGCTATGGTAGTTTCAACATTATTGGTAATATAAGGTTGATTTGAGTTATCTTGATGGTTAGGAAGTAGGTCCTTATAAATAACAAAGTGAGCATTGGATTGATTTCAAGATTTATTCTTGATTTTATTTTCATGAGCCTTATTTTATATCTCATAAAGTTGTTGTCATTTACATATAAATGATTTTTGATCAAAATTGGGTCTAAGGAGATAATCCATATCAAATTTTTGTAATTAGTGACAAGATTCATGAGAATGGCCCCAACTAGCATGAAACCAACAAAATTTGTGAGGATCATACTAGTATTTAATAGGGCATGTAGGATCAAGATATTATGGGGAAGGTCGTGGAAGATGCTTTTGAATTTTTACTAAAGAAAGAGGTTTTTGTACATCCATAATACTTCTTTGAGAAAATGTGGAACTAGGATGAGAATTATTATTTGGTATTGGAGGATTATGATACATGATGTTGTTTGGAACAATGGCTTGGATGGTGTGTATAGAGTCATAGGTATCCATAACACCATCATTTGTTACATTTATATTCTTAGATTTTACAAGCATTCTAGTTCATGGGGAAGGGTGTGAAGGTTCAAATTTACATATAAGTAAATTTTGATGTTTAGCTTGGTCGAGGGACTCTTCCAAGGATTTTGGGGAAAGGGTTCTAACATGGTATTGTAGTTTAGGATGAAGAGAATTAATGAATTAGTAGAAGAGGTTTTCATCTGACATATTATGATTGGCTTTGTTAGATAAGGCTTTCTATCATTTAATGAATACTTGTGCCATTTTAGATTCTAATTATTTATAATTTATAAAGTGGGCTAGGTTATTTTTCAAAAAATCACTAGTTTAGAATTCTTGGACTAAAGCATTGACTAGGTGTCCTAAACTAGTGATATAATGAGTTTTAAGTCGATTATACCAATCTAAAGCATTAGCTAAAAAGGTTTTAGCTAAGAGATTGGTGGAAATAAATGTATTAAGTTTAACCCAATATTTATATATATTTATGAAGGTTTTCAAATGCAAAGATGGATTAATTGATCCATTATAAGTTGTAGACATTAAATTCCTAACACCATTATGTTAAAATTTTCAATCTTACTTGAAATTCACTCAAATACGCAATTTGGGCCAAAATCACTTAAACATGCTAAATGGTTCGAGCTTGTCGTATACAAGTGCCGATTTAGGATAATGTATCCCTAAATGAGGTAATGAATTTTATGTGATTATTAACTTTTCTCAAGTCACTTTGAGTCAAAATGATGAAAATGAAATTTGATGCTTTGAGCCACTGATTTCTTCTAAATTGGAAACACACAACACATGCATGTGTTATTTCATGGTGACAATGTCATCAATGGGGTATTGGTCTATACACAATTGACACCTTCTTCCAATTATAATCCAGTCAAATTATAACCTAGTAACTTGACATTTTGATCAGTTTGAATAAGTGAACAACCAATTTCCCAATAATTTCATAAAATTTAATTAATCTCACTTAAGCTAATTAATCCAAATCAAGAGCTTAAGTGGAAAATCCATGGAAGTTATTGAAGATTTATTAATTGAAAATTGATTTCTAATATTTTCATTATCAAGTGACATCATTTATGGGGTGGCATCCATAAGCCATAAATGGAAAAAATATCAAGTTTAAGGCCTCCCATGCCTATTTATTGCCCCATCCTTCAAAATATTTATGAGGGCATTTATGATTTAAGCCTCCTAAATTGAATTAATTAATAGACACAAATCTTGATCTCAAGATGGATGGTCATGGTTGATTCTAATAATTTATAAAAATATATAAATATGAGGGCCAAGACCACCATTTTAAATCTTCATTCATGCAAACTTAGTATGCAAAAATTATAATAGAATAGCTTCAAATATTGGCATATATTGATCAACTTCATGAGCCTAATTCATTGGTGTACTTGAGATGATGGAGGAGCAAGCCATTCATCATTGCTAAATAATTAAATACCAAATCAAGGGTAAAATCATGTTTTGAGCCACATTTAGAGGTGGAATACTCTTGGGAAGGTTTGATGTATATAATTTATTTTAATAGCTCTTAATCTTCATTTGTCAAACCCCATTGAGGGAGTTGCCTTAGTTAGTTATGTTATTTATGCATTTTTTGAGTTTTCTTGAATAATGTTTTATCTAACTCACTTTAGATTCCATCTCTACATCTTGGCATGCCCGATGGGACCATGCATCCCATATAAGTAAGGAGACCAATTTGGCCTTCTTAGATATCTTCTAAAAAGTGCTTAAAAATCTCTAAAAATCAAGTTTTATCATTATTTTTCATGTGTTTTTTATCCTTTGTTAACACATAGTTTACATAGTGACTAACATTAGTTTACCCTAACTGACATTGGTCCTATCCTAACTAGAATCAGTCCATATATGGAGGGTAAAATATGATGGAAATAATATTTTTGGAATTTTCTTGAAGTGTCTAGTTGTTATTTTGGGTTTTTAAAAACTTGCTAAGTCTCTATATAATCATTTTGTTATAGGATTTGGAGATTTTTTGGAGTTTTTATACTTATTTGGGATAAAAAATGTGTTTTGCTTAAGGTTTTACAGGTAATCGACATCAGTTCTATGTTGACCAACATTGGTTTTGTTATAACTACCATTGATTTTATTATAACCAGCATCGGTCTCTGTGGATCGATGTCAGTCTTTATATAACAAAAATAGAGAAAACCAAGAGCAAGTTTTCAAATCTTGATTTTCTCATTGATATTTGTGATTTAATGTAGACATAAACCCTCTAAAAATTGTAAGTCACACACTAGATAAAATCACAAGTTTGAATTTGTTTAAGTCTTGAACTTCTCATTTGGTGCTTAAAAGAAATTTAGAGGTTTTATACTTAAATTTATTTTGTGAAAGTTTTAAAATTTTGTAACTAAGACCAAGGGGCCAAAAAAATCACTTTCATTTCCATTTGGTACATTAAAGTAAATGATTATTTGTTTTATACTAGATCTTTTATACTTATGTGTTTTTCATAAAATTAAGGATGCATGTATGCTCTTCCCCCATCCCCTTTAGGGAACTTGGGTTACCAAAAGTTTGATTTCATTACAAAATATGTCTTGTATAAGGTGTGAAAATAATGTTGATAAGGCTCTCCCCAAATTTGTATGGTTTGGGTGATTTAAAAACAACCTTTAAAGTCTTTTCACTTTATAATTTATTTTTTATGTGACTTGGATTGTGAATGGGAATTCATAGCCTCATCATGAGTTTTTTAGGGAAGATTTGACTTGAAAATTCATCTCCCAACATTGTTTCAATCTCACTCCATAGCAAGGTATATAAATTAGGGCATGTATATTGTGATTTCTAGAGGCTGAATGACTAGCCTCTCTAATTATAATGAAGACTTGAGTTAGGTTTGGCTAACCAAGGGATTCCACTAAGAAGTACAAGTATAGAATCACTAGGCAAAGGAATATACCATTGTATATTAAGTTAAATGATATGAACTCAATTGATATGAGGCATATCTAGTGTTAACCACACTTGGGACCATCTAGATCTATGAAAATTTAGTTTTAGAATAACCCCACTTACCGTGGACATATTATTGATGTAGGGTGAGTAGCCCAAAGTTCCATGTCACCATATAATCTCTTGGGATAAGGGGGTGTAAAAACCCTATTAATTCATTCACTTTTATTTTCTTGTTAACACTTAAAATCCCCCCAAGATCACGTATATCGATGGAATTCAATGATATGAAACAAACTTATCAGTTTAGGGCTCTGGAAAATATACTTAATTGTATTTTCTCACTTTTCCTTTACTTATTTGGTCTTATTGGAGTATAAAACTTGTTTGTAAACCCAAAACATGTCAACCAAAAACATTTGTTTTTCACAATTTTATTTGAATAAGGAGGTGTTATGTTGACCAAATCAAAACCTCTTTTTGCCTTGTTCAAATATTCATTTGAAATATTATGTTTTTATTATATAAGAAACATTATTATGCTACCCATTTGAGTCTAGAACTTGTTTCAAAAATCTTTAAGTCCTTCATTTTTAATTCAAATTTGGAATCTCACATTTCTAAGTTTTAGGCCAAGGTGTTAATTAGTTTTCCATTTATAATTTGTTTGAGTTAACTTGGGTATGATTTCCCATTTGGGTTCAAGGCCATTATATAGACTCATCATCCTTTTGATCATTTTGAACTTAGGTTAACTAGTGTATCGCTCATGCTCTATGTTATAGAACCAATTATGTTTCTTATTACCATGTGGCAACATTTTGCTACCCATTTGGTTTTAGTTTTATACTTAAGAGTTCTTGTGTGTTTTCACATCTTTTTCTTCTTAGTTTGAAATGTTACCTTCCTCATCATAAATACCTTCTGTTAATTTTCTAGTCACAACTCATTGAATTTATACCTATATTTTATGGTATTGACCTATCTTTAAACTTAAGTTCATTGTGCTTCTTGCACTTTAGGTTTAAAAATTATCATACCCTCTTCCAATTTGATGATTTTAACCCACCAAAGTTGAGTAATTTCATAACCATTTATTTTAATTATGTGGTACTATGCCACTTCTCTTTATTATAGTCTCTTTTTAGCTTGTAATTTGTTTGAAGAAATCAAAACACACCTTGTTGATGTTTGCAAAACATTTTACAAATCTTAGAAAACATAGATAACACTATTTTAAATGTGATGAAAAGGTATAATCATATTGGGGTCTCTTGTGGCCCTAGTTATGAGGAAGAGCATTATTATCATGGACATGAGCACTCCATTATGTTTGAATATCTTGCCCTCTTTGGGCCTAGTATTTGAACACCAATCTAATTCATGATAATTTATTTTTGTCATCCCTATTCATCCCCTTAATTTTGAATGCCATGCTCAAAGGTTACCATTTTAAGTTATCCTACTCTTTCATCTAGTGCAAGAGATCAAGCTCCATAATGCCCTAAGGTTACCATTTTAGGTTATCCTTCTCTTTTAGCTTGTGTGAGTGATCAAGATCCGTAATGCCTAAAGGTTACCATTTTAGGTTATCCTTCTTTTTCATCTTGCATGAGAAACCAAACTACGTAACTCTCAAAGGTTACCATTTTAGGCTATCCTTCTCTTTCATTTTAAATGAGTAACCAAACTCCACAACACTTGAAGGTTATCATTTTAGGTTATCATTCTCTTTCAGCTTGCATGGGCAACCAAAATCTATAATGATCAAAGGTTACCATTTTATTCCCTCCTCTTTTGGCTTATGGAAGTGACTAAGATCCACAATTCCCTATCATTACGATTTTGGGGCCATTGCCAATATTTATTGAACCTATTATTGAAGAACATCAGTTTAATGAACCAATTTTTGTTGATCCCTTCTTCCATAGTCTATTTTCTGGAGATCCCATTATTGAACCACAAACCATTATTTATCTGTGCCAACTATTCCCCACTTTCAAAACCCCATACCAATTATTAGGCCAAAATAGATCCAATCATCACCTCCTAAAGAACCATCTTTTGATGACCAAAATGTGTTCAAATTTGATATTTTGTAACTAATTATAATCCAAGACTAAGATGTTATTATTGATTTTCCCATTTATGATGAGTTAACTTATGATGAATCACCCATTGATACTATACCTATTGTTGAGGAGTCTCACTTTGATGAGCCAATGTTTGTTGAGTCATTTATTAATGTTTATAATCACCTTTAGGTAAATCATTACCTCAACTATTATCCTATTTTTAAATATCCCCATCCCTATGACAATCTAGTCTCTACAGAGTTATCTCTTTATGTTTTTCCACTCATTTAGGAGTCTTATTTTGAAAGGTTAGTTTTTATAGAGTCATTCCTCCAGTGGTTCTCTCTCTTTAAGGGGCTTTAATAGACAAGTTAGTCTATGTTAAACCCTTCCTAGATGAATCTATTTTTATCAAGCCCATTATGTCATCATAGACCATTATTTATCTAAAATTTATCATTCAACAAAACATTATTTAGAATTAACCACATCAGATGAAGAATCAGAATTAGATTCAGGTTCGCTTTTTGAACCAACATCAAATTTAGCATAAGAAAAATAATCACTATCAGTCTAAACATCAGATTTAGACTCCCTTGACTCAGACTCAACATCAAAATTAGAGTATAGTCATGGTTGTTATAACATTGTCTACACTTTCCTTAAAAATTAATTTGAGTATATTTGTGATCCTTCTACAATATTTGAGGACTTCAATATTGATACAAGTTCTCCTAGTCTCTTCTATAAGGATTGTGAAGCCTTTCATCATCTCATTATCACCACCCAACATAACCATTGTATTAATATTCCATCTCCCACAAGCATCGATTGGGACTGATAGTATCACACTTTGTTAAAGTACATCCATGGAGACATATTAGGTACATAATATTAGGGGGACCAAGACTACATTCATGTAGAATAAGAATAATCTTCTAGTGAAACCTTTCTAGAGGTGTTATTGTTAGGGTGTGGAGCTAAAAGCTTCACCAAGGAGCACACTTATCAGGTTCAGGTCTACATAAACACCAGCGTCGATCAGGAGCGACCGACGTCGGTTAGGAGCAGTTGCAGAGGCGTCGACGTCGGTAGTGGGTCGGCTGATGGTGGTCACAGACAAGCAGCAGGAACCAACGTCAGTTACCTGCGTGTCTAAAAAGCTATTTCTGTGGATAGAAGCGAGTGTTTGCATGATGAGTTTGAGTTGTAGTCTCAAGCTCGCATCTCTATTGTTAGCAATACTATTTTTAGAGCCCTTGTTCAAGTGGCTTAACTTCTTGTTGGAAGTGCATGCTCAAGTCTCCTAATTCTATATGTAGAATTAGATCTTCCTAGCTTATTGTAGTAATTTTGGTAGTTATTGTGAATTATTTTTGTAATTCATTGTGTGTGAAGAACAGTATAGAATTAAATCAATCTAGGCTTGTTAGAGTTGATTGTTCTTGAGAGAGAGAGCTCTTGAGGAATAGAGATCTATTGAGAGATCTATACATCTAGGAGAGGTGTGGAAGAAAGAAGTTTTCTTCAATTGTATTCCTTTTGTAAAGAGTTTGTTAATACAAGTTTTCAGGGTGGTTTCTTGTATCTCTTGTTCTTGCTATTATCTCATTCTAATTACTTGTCTATCTGATTTAATTTTGCATTTATTGCTTTCACAATTGTAATCTATTGTTGGTTGATCCCCCAACAAGTGGTATCAGAGCCTTGGTTGTAGGTTCAGAGCTTGATATCCAACAATTGGTATCAAAGCTCAGGTTCACTAATAGGTGGTTCAGATCTGTGTAGTGTGTATTGATTACAGGTTCTCACAGGGGTTTCTATAGGGATTTTTGTTTGAGTGGGAGAAGCAATGGCAGATGAAAGTAAACTGAGAATGGAAAAGTTCAATGGCAAAAATTACCAACATTGGAGAATGCAGATAGAGGATTATCTGTATCAGAAAGATCTCTACTTACCATTAGGTGGGGTTGCAAAGAAGCCCAAAGACATGGAGGATGAAGAATGGGAAGTTCTTGACAGAAAGGCTCTGGGGTCTATAAGACTGAGTCTAGCATCCACTGTGATATCCAATCTATCACAGGCAAAGTCTACGGTAGAGTTGATGACTACGTTAGCAAATTTGTATGAAAAACCCTTAGCTTCTAATAAGGTATATCTTATGAAGCAGTTATTTAATTTGCATATGAATGAAGGTGGATCTGTTTCTACTCATCTGAATGATTTCAATGGAATTGTGAATCAATTAAGTTCAGTGAATATAGTGTTGATGATGAAATAAAAGCTCTTTTAATATTATGTTCTTTGCCTAAAAGTTGGCATGGCTTAGTAATGGCAGTAAGTAATACTGTATCTGCATCAAATATTTTGAAAGTAGAGGATGTTGTTAGTGTTATCTTGAATGAGGAAATACGCAGGAAAAGCACATAAGAGGCATCTGGGAATGCTTTAAGTTTTGAGAGCAGGGGAAGGCAGAAAGAGAAGAGCAAGAAAGGCAGATCAAGATCCAAGTCTAAGGGGAAAGGCAAATCTAAATCCAGAAATGGCAGAAGGCCACAATGCTGGAATTGTGGAAAGATGGGGCACATAAGCAGAGATTGTTGGTCAAAGCCTAAGGAGGATAATCAACACGAAGAAAAGGAAGAAGCCAAGGTTGCAGGTATTGCACAAGATGCTTTAATTTTCTCTCTGCATAATAATATAGAATCTTGGGTATTAGATTCTGGTGCATCTTTTCATGCTACCCCTAACAGGGAATATTTTAGTGACTATATCCATGGAGATTTTGGAATAGTGTATCTAGGGGATGATGAGCCCTGTAAAATAATTGGCAAAGGTAAAGTGCAGCTGAAGATGTAGAATAGCAACACATGGGTGTTGAGAGATGTGATGCATGTTCCTAGCTTGAAGAGAAATTTGATTTCTACAGGAAAGTTAGGGGATGAGGGTTGTACAGTAACTCTCACAGCAGAATCTTGGAAGGTGACCAAGGGTGCACTTGTTATGGCCAGAGGTAAGAGAGAAGGTACTCTCTATTTGTATAATTGTGTTACTAACAAATCTCCTTCTGTATTATCTACTTCAGATGTGGATGCTAAATTGTGGCACTCAAGGTTTAGCCACATGAGTGAGAAGGGGATGTCAATTCTTAAGTCCAAAGGTATGCTTTCAGATTTAAAAGGCCTAGATCTAGAGTTTTGTGAGCACTGTGTATTTGGAAAATAGAAAAGGGTTAGTTTTCTCAAGACTGGGTCTACTAAGAAGAGGCATAAGTTGGAGCTTGTTCACACAGACGTGTGGGGACCAGCTCAGGTTTCTTCCATTGGAGGATCACAGTACTATGTATCTTTCATAGACAATGCTACAAGGAAGGTATGGATCTATTGTATTAGAAAGAAATCTGATGTATTTGAGACTTTTAAAGTTTGGAAAGCTATGGTTGAGAATGAAATAGGTAAAAGATTAAAGTGCCTGAGATTAGACAACGGTGGTGAGTTCTGTAGTCATAAGTTCAGAGATTATTGTTACATGCATGGAATCCATAGGCAAAGGACGGTTCCAAGGACACCTCAATAGAATGGGATTGCTGAAAGAATGAACAAGACAATAATGGAGCGTGCAAGATGTATGAGATTGCATGCTAGTTTGCCCTTACAGTTTTGGGCACAAGCTGTTGACACTGCAGTATACCTGATTAATAGAGGACCCTCTATAGCTCTGGATGGTGGTATTATAGAAGAGGCATGGCCAGGTAAAAAGGTTGATCTCTCATATCTCAAAGTTTTTGGTTGTGAAGCCTTTGTGCACATAGATAAGGAAAATAGAAAGAAGCTTGATGCTAAGTCTATGAGATGCACGTTTATTGGCTATGGCTCAGATGATTTTGGTTACAGATTGTGGAATCTAGAAACTAACAAGGTAATCAGGAGCCGTGATGTTGTTTTCAATGAAAGAGTGATGTATTGTGATCAGCTAAGGAAGTTGAATCAATCTAAGTAGAGCAATGGTGAATTGGATGAGGTGAAAGTCCAAGATGAGCTCGTGAGAAAAATAAATAATCACTTGCAGGAAAACACAGAGACCGACATCGATAGGTTAGGAACCGGCGTTGGCAGTATAGAACCGGCATCGGCCGTACAGAGACTGACGTTGGCAAGACAGGTACTGAGGTCGGTCAGGCAAAACCGATGTCAGCTAGTAATAGGTCTGTAGGTGACCGAGGTCGGTCACTATCAGAAAATTTGGGTGGACAACGTGTTGTGAACGAGTCTCAGACACCCATCAGGAGGTCAGAAAGGGTGAGTAAGCCTCCAATTAGATATTCTCCTTCTTTATTTTATTTATTGCTAATTGATGGTGGAGAACCAGAGAGCTTTGAAGAAGTAATACAGGTGGAGTCCAAGAGTGAGTGGGAGCATGGCATGGTTGAGGAATTGGAGTCCTTAAGAGAGAACCAAACATGGGATTTGGTTGAATTGCCAGTTGGTAAGAGAACACTCAAGAATAGATGGACCTATAGGTTGAAATAAGGTGAGAATGGACAGATGAGATACAAGGCCAGATTGGTAGTAAAAGGATTTGCACAAAAGCCAGGTATCAACTTTGGTGAGATTTTTTCTCTTGTTGTTAAAATGACTTCTATAAGGGTTGTATTGTCTTTGGTTGCTTTTAAGGATTTGCATCTTGAGTAGCTAGGTGTTAAGACAACATTTCTTCATGGAGATTTGGATGAGGAAATTTATATGGAACAGCCAGAAGGATTCAAGGTCAAGGGTAAGGAGAATTTTGTGTGCAGATTGAAGAAAAGCTTTTATGGCCTCAAGCAAGCTCCTAGGCAATGGTACTTAAAATTTGACAGGTTTATGACTGAGCATGGCTATAGTAGGTGTCAATCAGACCATTGTGTGTATTTCAAGAGATTTGATAATGGTAGATATATTATTCTATTGTTGTATGTAGATGATATGCTGGTTGCAGGATCTCACATGCAGGATATCTCTGAGCTTAAGGTGAAATCAGCTCAAACGTTTGCTATGAAGGATTTGGGAGCAGTAAAGAAAATCCTTGGCATGAGCATTAAGAGAGATAGGAAAAATCACAGGTTGATATTGTCTCAAGAAGATTATGTGGACAAGGTGTTGAAACGGTTCAATATGCAGGATGCTAAACCGGTAAGCACACCTTTGGCTGGACATTTTAAGTTGAGTAAAGAACAATGTCCTAATTCTTATGATGAGGTAGAGTATATGAGTAAGGTTCCATATTCTTCCACAGTAGGGAGTTTGATGTATGCAATGGTGTGTACTAAACCGGATATTGCCCAAGCAGTGGGAGTGGTAAGTAAGTACATGGCCAATCTAGGTAAGGAACATTGGAAAGTAGTTCAGTGGATCCTTAGATATCTGAGAGGAACCAGTAGTAGGCACTTGTGCTATGGAGGTTCAGATACTTCTCTACATGGTTATGTAGATTCAGATATGGCAGGTGATTTGGATGGCAGGAGGAGCACTACAGGTTATGTTTTCACTGTAGGTGGAATGACAGTTAGCTAGATATCTAAGTTGCAGAAGGTTGTTGCCTTGTCAACTACAGAAGCAGAATATATTACAGCCACAGAAGCTAGCAAGGAGATGATATGGATGACACGGTTCATGGATGAGCTTGGTAGGGAGCATGAGAGTTGCAGATTGTATAGTGACAGTCAGAGTGCAATCCATTTGGCTAAGAATTCAGCCTTTCATTCAAGAACAAAGCACATACAACTAAGGTATCACTTCATACGACAGGTATTGGAAGATGGTGAGTTGAAGCTGGAGAAGATCCATACAGATAGGAATCCTACTGATATGTTAACCAAGCCAGTTACAAAGGAGAAGTTGAATCTTCATTCAACTTTTGTTGGTCTTCATGATTGAGTTGAAGATGGAGGAGCTAGAAGATGTTGCTGTATAGGTACTGGTGCAACTGTTTATCTCCAAGTGGGAGATTGTTAGGGTGTGGAGCTAAAAGCTTCACCAAGGAGCACACTTATCAGGTTTGGGTCTACACAGACACCAGTATTGGTCAGGAGCGACCGACATCGGTTAGGAGCAGTTGCAGAGGCACCGACGTCAGTAGTGGGTCGGCCGACGGCAGTCACAGACAAGCAGCAGGAACTGACGTCGATTACCTGCGTGTCCAGAAAGCTATTTCCGTGGATAGAAGTGAGTGTTTGCATGATGAGTTTGAGTTGTAGTCTCAAGCTCGCGTCTCTATTGTTAGCAATACTATTTTTAGAGCCCTTGTTCAAGTGGCTTAACTACTTGTTGGAAGTGCATGCTCAAGTCTCCTAATTCTATATGTAGAGTTAGATCTTCCTAGCTTATTGTAGTAATTTTGGTAGTTATTGTGAATTATTGTTGTAATTCATTGTGTGTGAAGAACAGTATAGAATTGAATCAATCCAGGCTTGTTGGAGTTGATTGTTCTTGAGAGAGAGAGCTCTTGAGGAATAGAGATCTATTGAGAGATCTATACATCTAGGAGAGGTGTGGAAGAAAGAAGTTTTCTTCAATTGTATTCCTTTTGTAAAGAGTTTGTTAATACAAGTTTTCAGGGTGGTTTCTTGTATCTCTTGTTCTTGCTATTATCTCATTCTAATTACTTGTCTATCTGATTTAATTCCACATTTATTGCTTTCACAATTGTAATCTATTGTTGGTTGATCCCCCAACAGTTATGAGACGATCAAAGTTTAAACTCAACATATTTTAGTGGAACCTTTTCAAAGGCACTAGAAGATAATCAAAATCAAATGTTAACATCCCTTAGGAAAACCTTCTCAAAGGAATTATGAGACAATCAAGACAACTTCAATGGTGAAAACCTCTTTGAGGTGTCAATAATTGAGCATGATAGTTCTTCACTACCTGATGAAGATGTTATCAAAGATCAAATCAATACATCTTGTATTTACATCATAATTAGATGGTAGCTACTCTCAAGCCTAAATAATATAAAAATATGGTGGTCTTATTAAGAGCATATTTAGAAGTCTTCAACCCTGCCACAACCAAAATTATGTCAAATCTAGAATTAATAAAATTAGATGTGCCTAAAAATACCGATCTTCATTTATTACCTAATAATTATATATCCCATTATCATCCACATTTATATTACCAACTTATACCATTTATCCTCTGCCTAACATTATATATCATCCATAGCTACACTTTCCTTACAGAGGCTACAAAGATATCTTGTCTTGATGTCTGAAGGAAACATAATCAATGACTAATGATGATCACAACAACATCATTGAAGTTCAAATCTGTAGTAAGTTATTGATAGAGCAAGTATTTAGATGAGGTGTTGGTTAACAATTTTATGATTTATTATTATATTTTTCTCATATTTTGAATAGGATGTGCATCTCCATATCAACAAGAGAAACTATTCTAAAAAGGTGTGGGTTATCATTTTTTATGATTGATTATCCTGGTTGTCTCATATGTTTATTAAGATGAGCATCTCCACATCAATAGGAGTAGTAGAACTATTTTTAATTTGTCATTAACCTACCATTTTCCTTGCCTCATCTCTTGGGGGAAACCCTATAGACCATTTAATTTTAGGCATCTTATACCATTATGTCCCATTCACTGTGTTGTTTTAAATACATTAACTTGAGGTCCTTCAGGACCATGTAGGGAGTGCTCAATTTTTATTGAGTTCAGCTTGGTCATCTTAGCCACACTCTCATCATTTTATGAGTAATTTTTAAGTTTGAATTCTCTTTCCATTTTGTGAGCAATTTTTAAGTTTGAACACTCTCACCATTTTGCAAGCAATTTTTAAGTTTAAATTCTATCGCCATTTTGAGATCGAACTAAACCACACTCTCACCATTTTGAAATCAAACTAAGCCCATGATCTTGCCATTTTGTGAGAAATAATCTCTTGGGGGAAACCCTTTTTCCATTATAGCCAATTTTCATCTTATCATTTTCTTTATGCCACGCCTTATACCATATGTTTACTATTGACCAAAACTTGTTTTTAGCTATCCTACCCAACCCCTTATTTATCTCAGTTCCTTTGGTTCTTCCCACACTTTATATGAGGGTATTCTGATCCAATTTCAATAGTTTTAAAATTATATGCTTAAATAATGATCTATGGAAGTAGTTTGATAGTGGATCTGGTAAGTTATCTTTCATTTATATTTAACTCATACCATTGCTTATAACTGCCTATGTGCAAATCAGTGTTATACTTTATGTTACTAATTATAATATCTTATGGTCAACTTAGGAACAATGTCTTTTTATCATGCATTTCCATATCTCTTTTCCATTACTATTTTTATTTTACTATCCATTTGCCTCAATTTGTGAACTTGTTATTACCTAGTCAGATTTCATCACCTTTTGTGTTGGTGGAACTAATATGACATGAGATCATTTCAGGATTCTATAGGTCAAGATAAATTCATGTTAAGGTCATATTAATCCCCCTTTTCATACACTCTCATTGTTTTGTGAGCACTCTTTGAAATACCCTAGACTATTATAAACTAGACCATTATATCCCTTGACCAATTATGATCCTGAGTATGATTCATAGGCATTCAAGACACACCCAACACTAGTTATACAAAGTAGTTCATCCTAAATAGTATTTTGTAGCTTATTTTTACAAACAAATGAACATGGATACATCAGCTCATTTGTTTTGCCTATTGAATGGTTATTTATATTTATCTCACACTGCATACTGTTCTATTATTATTTTGCTATTGTTTGGTAGACATTATTGCCTTAACAGAGTAATCTCACTTTTGCCAATTTGTGATCATGGGTCATTACATATATATTTAGATGTTATTGGAACTTATATTCTTAGATGAGTACCTCCTTGATTATTTGGTTCCCTGTATCATTGTTTATACTCAAGATCCTTGTTATTGCTAGTTTAACTGTAGTTTGAACTCTTACCTATGGATGTGAATCTCCTCAGTTGGGTAGTTCCTTAGGATCTTGTTAACATTTTATTCTTTTTTCTTATCCCATAAACAAAAAAAAAATTAGAAATGATTGACAAAATAAACAAAAAACATTATCTTTCTCTTTTTTATTCTGATCTCCATGCTCTTTCTATTTTTCAAGCATTGATTTGAACAGTCTCACCATTTTGAAAGCCCATTTCCTTATTTCCTCTACAAAATCAATCATGTTTTATTATCACCACTTTTATTTTAGCCCATTTCCTGGGAGAACTAAATTTGTCCTAAAGTTCATGTTGGATCTTGCATCCATATAATTATGTAGACAACATCCACTTGTTTTGTACATCTGGAGTTAGCTCGACCACCACCTTCCTTTTATTATTTTCCCCCTATTTTTATTATCTTTTTGTTTTCCTATCAATAGGAGGAAACTTTATGTTCTTTATTATTGTTGCATTGTTACAGAGAGTAATGCCTCTACTACATGTACGTGAATAATTGTTTTATATTTGCACTAACATTGTGATAGACTCTTATTTGTGTGTGTTTATTTTATTTTTATTGTTGTTTTCTTGTGTTTTGTTATTATTTTGCCTTTGTACATTCTTGTTCCTAATTAAAACTTGATTGTTCATATATTTATTTTAAGTTAGGTTACATTTGTGTATTATTTTTATATTTATTTTTTTAATTTTTATTTAAATGTAAATATTTGTAACTCCAATATTGGTAATTTTTATCATTATCCTTAGTTATAAATATTCACATTTGAACCAGCTCATCATAATTGAAATACAATGCCATCATAGGTTATTCATACTTATTATGCATAATGACATTTTGCTAAAGTAAGCACTATGTGATTTGGATCCCAAGTCTAAAAGGAAATGTAACTTTGAAGATCATTTCTCAATGCACTAAAGGTTTCACATGAGACTTTATGCAAGACATGCCTCTCTTGACATACATTATGAGTCTAATTCAATAATGGCCCATTTTTCTTCTATTCTTCATGCCTCATTCCATTTTTTCATGCTTTTTAGGTCAACTAAATTGGTTTGAGGTCTATTTAGACTATGTAGGCAGTGCTTGGATACATGATGTATCTTAGGTCATCTCTCCACCTTCATTCTTCTCTTCTTCTCTTTCATCACTTTGTGCATCTTTATATGCCTAGTTTTTGGTAGCTTCTTTAGTCATTCGACCATCACATCTACATTTGTGCCTGATAATATTTAATATATGAATTAGGTTATATCTTTGATATATGCTTGCCAATTTTTCCTATTGGGGAATAATATTTAAACCAATCATTGAATCAAATTAGCCTTATAGGGGCATAATTAATTATCAGTGATCAAAATTCACCCTATCAGGGCAAAATCAATTTATCAACTGATCAACTCCACTCTCTTGGGGCACATTATTATTTCATTTATTTGAGTAATGCTCTCATTTTTTCTTCTAATTCTAAGATCTATAGGTTTTTCCCACATTCTAACAGATTTTAAAGTATGTAACTTGTCTTGGGATCGATCATTCCCTAAGTGCACAACTTTCACCCTCTTATGGGTGTGTTCAAAGTATGTCAATTATAGTTTTGGAATGTATCCTTCCCACTTCCCCCCACCTTGGAGACCAATACATTTTAAATTATATTTAGATCATTGAGATCAATTTGTGCAAGCATTATCTCATATCGATATAATCTCATCCATTGGTTACTTTCACTATTTCTATCTCTTTTCAAGAGTCTCTCCCTTTATTTTGTCCTCATATGTCCTTTCTAGGGGGAATCATGGGTAATTTCCTTCCAAATTATTCTTGACAACTATTTTTAAAAAAAATATGTTGCTTCAACTTAATGTCTTACTACACCATCTCAAATAGGGGTGAAATTTAGACATCCAATTCCTAACACCATTGTGTTGAAATTGTCAATCTTACTCAAAATTCACTCAAGTACACAATTTGGGGCAAAATCACTTAAGCACACTAAATGGTTCAAGCTTGTCATATAAAAGTGTTGATTTAGATTAATTTATCCCTGAATGGGGTAATGTATTTCATTTCATTATTAAATTTTATCAAGTCACCTCAAGTCAAAATGATGAAAATGTAATTTGATGCTCTGAGCCACTAAATTCTTCTAAATTAGAAGTACACAACATGTGCATGTGTTATTTTATGTCAACATTATCCTAAATGGCATATTGGTCCATATGAATTTGACACCTTCTTCCAATTATACTCCAGTCAAATTATAACCTAGTAATTTGAAATTTTGACCAATTTTATTAAGTGAGCAACCAATTTCCAAAGAATTGTATAAAATTTAATTAATGTCACTTAAGATAATTAATATGAATCAATAGCTTCAGTGGAAAATACATGGAAGTTATTGAATATTTCTTAATTATAAATTGATTTCTAATATCTACTTCATCAGGTGACATCATTTGTGGGGTGGCATCCATAAGCAATAAATGGAACACATATCTAGTTTAAGGCCTCCCATGCCTCTTTAATGCCCCTTCTTACCAACTATTTATGAGGGTATTTATGATTTAAGCCTCCAAAATTGAATTAATTCATGTAAACACATCTTGATCTCAATATGGATGATCATGGTTGACTCTGATCATTTCCAAAAATCTATAAATAAGAAGGCTAAGACCACCATTTTTAAGCTTCATTCATGCAAACTTATTACACAAAAACTACAATATAATAGCTTCAACTATTGAAATATATTGATCAATTTCATGAGCCTAATTCATTGGTTCACTTAAGATGATGTAGGAGTAAGCCATTCATCATTGCTAAAGACTTGAGCACCAAATCAAGGGGAAAATCATATTTTGAGTCATATTTAGATGTGGGATACTCTTGGGAAGGTTTGATGTATATGCTTTCTTTCAATAGCTCTTAATCTTCATTTGTCAAACCTTGTTGATGGAGTTGGCTTAGTTAGTCATGTTCTTTATGCATTTATTGAGTTTTCTTAACTAATGTTTGATCTAACTCACTTTGGATTCCATATCTACATAAGTAATAGTAGGAACTATTCCCCCCATGTCAATGTTTGTAATTTGAGGAACAAGAGTTTAATTTTTTAAGTGTTTAATAAATTTTTTAATAAGTGGGGGTTGTGATATAAGGTTACCATGTGCATATCTAAGGTGAGGTGGGGGTTGGGGGGAAGGGTAGTATTAGGATTTTGCATTCCCCATTGAGTAGGTTGAGGTTGGTTTTAGATATACAATAATTTGTTTTGAATTTGCATCATGTGATTTACATTATTAGTTTGAAAATTATCCATTTGGTTAAGAGTTTGAAATATTAATTGATTAGTTTGTATAATATTTTGAATAGTAGAGGAAACATTACATACATTAATATTATGTGAAGTATTAAGAGTTTTATATGTACTAGGAGCATGAGATGCACTAGTAGAATCTAAAGCACTATTAGCATGGGAAGTACTAATATTATGAGTTGTATGGAATTGGGTATTAGTTTGGGTGTTTTGAGGAGATCTAGTATAGGTCACACCTACCATATTTGTATAAATACTTGGCATGGAGGTGAAAGAAGACAAGGAGGATGATGTCATAGTATTATAAGGAGACACGATAAAAGGAAAAGTTGTGGAATAAATCATGAAATGACTTACCCAAAATCCTATATAAAAATTAGGTGAAGGTGAATAGGGTTCTCTAATATGAAGTCCCATAATGAGGTTATAAATGACTATAATATCATTACCTCTATATTGTGGATTTATATTTATGAAGAGAATAATTTCATCTATGTACTCAAGATCACTTTCATCTTCTACCATTTGCATGAACAAGGGGTTAAGTTCCATGGAAAAGGAAAGAGTTACATAGCTAGTGGTTTAGGTGGTAACATGAATATTGCTTTGATCTAGGTTAGTTATCACAAAATGTTTTTTTGGATTTTTAAAAGGATTAGTGAAACTCATCACAATAGTTTTATTTTGCTTTGTAGCATCATAAAATAGATGTTTCATGATGAAGGGATTGAGTTAATCATTTTTTGAAAAACTAGATAATGTGTATTATACTAGGTCGACTAGGTCAAAATAGTTTTGTAGGAAGATGAACAAAAAAATTTATAAAATACTGGGTAAAGATAGTTGATATAGTTTAGGGATATAAATATAACAACCTATAAAATACTAGGTCAATTTTGTTGATGTAGTTATGTAGGTATAAAAAAGGAAAAATGGCATGAGTCTAGATGATTTAGTCTCCAATTGGATAAAATATAACTAAACACATAGACAACAAGGTCAAGCTAGTTGATCTAGTTGTAGCACATAACACAAATATTTTATCGATGTTGAATAATAAAAGTTTACAATACAATATATAATATTAAATAGAATGCAACAAAATTTAATTTTTATAATCTAACTAACTAATTTATCAAAAATAAAATTAGGAAGTTGTACTGAATGTTTTAATTGAAAGTGTAGGCTCCAAAAGATACTTGTTTGTCTGTTGGATAGTGTTATCCAAATGTTTTAGATCACTAACTATGAAGGAAGTACCATTCCTATATCTCATTAAACCTAGTTTAAAGTGTAATCTAGAATTAACTTATCGACGCTAACTATTAACTGATGCACCATGGTTGGATCCTTAAGGTTCAATAAAGAGGTAAATCCTAGGTGTTTCTCAGATACTATGAGGTAGGGGAAAATAAAGACCATGTTTAACTCTATACTATGTCTATGAGTATTGGGATAAGGCCCTCACACCATAAAATCTATAAATGATAGACAAAGACTATAAATAGAGTATCAAGTATCACTTCACAATAGTAGCTAAGTAGTTTGAAAACTACTGGCACATAGTTTCTAGGGAAACCAAATAAAGTGAAAAATAAAGGAAAAAATCAAACTTTCAAAAGATATTTTTTAAGTTTTAGAATTTAAATAAAAATTCATCCAACTAAAAATTAAAGTGAGTTTAATTACTATCCATGTAGGTTAATTCTCATTATTTGAACTAAGATAAAAATAAATAAAATGAAGTCGATCTAGTCAATTTAGTTATGAAAATAGAATAGATTTGAGCTAGTCAACTCAGTCTATTGAAAGATAGTTTAAAAGGAACACAATCAAACTAGTCAACTTAGTTTCTTGGATAGAAAGTAGACATATAACTAAGTTGAGCCAGTCGACTTAGTTAATTGTAAAACTATAGTTTTATAGAACTAAAAAAATGGAAAAAGCAATATTGAAATTTGAATTTTGGAAAATAGTGGGAAATGAAATTGATTTAAAAGTTGACAAAGATAAATTAATAATATGCTTATAATGAACTTGAAACTATAAATTGAGTCAACCAGGTCAATCTAGTAATCTGTCTTAAGTTTTTGGGTTGTTATTTTGAGTTGTGTTATCTAGATAGATTTTTAAACCTATAAAGGGTAATACAAAATATTTAAATAGAGTTGATTTGATTGACTAGGTATAATTAAAAATAATAACTAATTAATCTAAATAAAACTATGTCAAGTGGATCAACTTAGTACAATGAATAAAATTTAAAAAAATAAAAGAATAGAGCTAGTTGATTGAGTTAGATGAAGAAATATAGGAAAGTAAACTATATCAATAGGGATGATCTAGTTTTTTACTAAATCTAAAAATTATGCACATAGAGCCAATGAAATTGATAGGGTTGCCTTAGTTGGAAAACCTACAAAAAAGTGCCCTAACTAGGTTGACTAGGTTGATGAAGTTGTATAAACCTACACATAGAGCCAAATAATGTTGACAATATCTATTGAGTATACAATCCTACACATATAGTATTAAACTATGTCATTAGGGTTGATCCAGTTGTCTATAAAGAAAAATTGAAAATCTACAAAGGTTAAATTTATGTCAGGTTCACTAGAATGTATGCAAGCAAAACTAGACAATTTTATAACTTATCTTAATTAATAATATTCAAGTTTAGAGAAGGTAATCAACTAAAACGTATGATTTAGGATACATTTAAATATGGGTCATGACCAATAATAGATCTACTAAACCTACACTAAGGGATCTCTTATCACACTATAGAAAAGGAGAGGTTTCCAAGGCCTCTAGGATAATGCCATCTTGTGATAACCCTAACTAGGTCTCTATAACTATAAATAATGTTAAGTAAGATAATATACTAAATAACTATTCAATATAATCTATTAAATTCATACACAAGTTAATCTAATGCTCACTAGAGCTTATGTCACAAATGAGGAAGATAATAAACATGCAAATACAAATTTATCTATAACATAGATAATATATAAGAAAGGACAAATACAAATAAATATGTATTAAATTTATAATATTTACTTCCCCAAATATGAAGGGATTAGGATTATACATATATTTTTTGAAGTGAACCCATCCTACCTCAATCTCTCCCTTGGCCAATGGTGATTTTCAAGAGGTTTTTATGGGCTTGTAAGGATCATAAGGATCAATCACCTCTAGGCTAAAATACCTCTCCTATGCATCCAAGACTTTCACAAGACATGTGCTACTCATTTAAGGGTAAAAAATTAAGAAATGAAACCTCCTATAGATTATATAATCAAATTTATGAGTATTAATGATGTGTAATTGATTTATCCTCTATTAAAAATGAAATGAAAGGGGTTATATATAGCCACAAATTGACCCTAGAATCCCCTAGAAATTAAGCCAATAGAGTCAGCCTGATCGACCTCATTAGGTAGGAAATAAAATTTTTAGGTCTCAAGTAATATCAACTTGGTATGACCTCATTCCATAGTGTGCAGTAAATCCTAGAATGGGGTCTAACTAGTTGACCTAGTAGGAGACATGATAAAAGGGGTCTTTACTTAGTTAGGGGTTATTTTGGGTGGTGAGTTGCTTAAGAGAGTCTAAAAGTGGGGTTTTAAAGTCTAAAGAATTGGATATAATTATCTTTTAATGTTCTTTTATGGTGGTATAGTGACTAATAATCCTATGAATCACCAAATGTCTTCCAACCCCTCTCTTAGTGCACCTTTTAAGGTGTACAATCATAGAGATTGATATTTGGTAGGTTACTATAAGAGAGACCACATCGGTAATTGATAAAGTTAAGAATATTGTGTATAGACATTTGGGCTCCAAATTTTAATTGATTTTAGACCACACATATTAATTTTTAGATGGATGGTCCATATCATTTTATTCAAGCTATAAATACATAAGCCATGACCATTTTCTATTAAGATTTTATGTGCAAAGAAGTAATGCAAAAATATTGCTAATAAGATTCACCATTATTCATCCAAAGTGAAAAAACTATAATGGACAAGGGGAGATTCCATCATATTGAACACATGCATTGATAAAGACTCTTATATCCATAAATTGTGCACAAACATTTTCCAAACAATCATTATATGGAGTCTTCAAGGAAGGTGAATGTATTATCCATCTTCATGTATTGATTTATTTACCTTTTGATTATAGCTCACCTTAGGGAGAAAGCTTGAAGTTTTATGTTTCATGATTTTATTTAGATTTGAATACTAACATAGAAACTAAACCCTCTTATAATCTTGTTCTACATAGTGGCATGCCCAATAGGACCCCACATCTCATAAATCTCATTTGAACCTATTTAAGTCTTTGAGTTAAACAATCAAATCATATTTTGGTGTTAATTACCTCATTTTATTCTAAATTTCCCATATTTGTGTTTTACGGCAATTGGCGAGGTCACTTTCGAAATAGATAAGTTCCCTGGTGTACCAAAAAAGTCACCCTATAAAATGATGAAGTCACTTTATGGACTAACAAGGTTATTTATGTAATCGATAAGGTCACACTAAATATTGGTGATATCACTTGATACTATTATTTTATCTCTATTTGTTTTAATGGAAATGATGATTTTGTAAAGAAAATAATGAAGTTGACCCACATATCAACAAGGTCAAAATTTTATCAGTAAAGTTACAATCATAGGTTTTCATGAAAATAATGAACTTGAAAAGTAAACAATGAACTCACCCTATGTTTTGATGAACTTAAAAATTAAAATTGCACAAGGTAAAATCATATTTTCTATTTTTATTGGAAATGATGAAGTCATCCAATAATCAATGAGGTAGTCTTGCTAATTGACAAATTCACCAACACTGTGTTTCTAGTTTCTTATAGAACAATGAATTCAACCCACAATCGGTGAGGTCTCTCTACTAAACAAAGAAGTCACCTTGTGGAAAATTTATTGAGAGTTTAAAATTCTCAAAATTAACTTTTTTTTTGGCTAAGTAAAACCTTTGTTTAACAATCTAATCCTCTATTTTGTAGGTTTTATTATTATCTAAGTTGGTTTTTCTACTTTTACAACTAACCTAAAAAATAAAAAATCATCCACATTTGGTATTTAGTGCTTAAAAATAATAAATCATGAGTTTTCTATGCTCTTAAGATCACTTGATTTTTGTATTTACTTAAGCTTGATTGCATTTCAATTTTTATTTGTAAATAATTGTGTTTATGTTCTCCCATTGCCCCCTTTAGGGATCCTAGGTGACCAAAAACATATTGGTTTATTTGTTTGTGTGCCTTACCCAAAGAATATGTTTTTATTATATGATCTTCTCTTTCCCATTCATGGGTTCGTAATAATCAAAGGCAAAAATAAAAATTTCCTTGCATTTTTTTTGAATTCATGGGGTGGATTTCATCACCTTCCTACTGGTATTTAAGGATGCATTGACCTAGGAAGTGACATCCTAGAATCGTACCAAACCCATTATTTGATAGGGTATATAAATTGGAATATCACTAGTGCTATCTTAATTGGTATGCACTTTAGATCATGGTTGCATTGGAAACAGTTCACTAAGATCCCAATGGCTGAAATGGTCATGAAGGGACTAGTCCCTTTAATGAATCACCTATAATACATTGCATCCAATTGATATATTTTTATAAAGTACCCATATACTGTAAAGTATATTTGGACCATTTAGTTTAGCATCAAAAACTTAAGGTATAAATCCACATTTTTCATTGATAAATTACTAATGTAGGGGTTCAAAGGTTAATAGCCCTAAAAAATTGACTTTTATGTACACAATTTTGAGAAAGAGGGGACTAAAAACCCTACTGATAACATTTAATAATTAATTTATTTTAATGAAACTTAAATCTTATCCTCTCAAAATTAAGTATATCAAAATGATTCAATGACTATCTCATAACCCATGTCAATATCCATGTGATTATTTGGATTGATTTTTGATAAAACTTGTGTTGTATTCATGACCTCATTTGAAAACAAATACACAAAATTCTTAGACCAAACAAATTCAAACACATTGTCACCTATTTACACAATGAGGTGTTGCACTACCTGTTTCTATTATAAATTTGTACTTAGGTTATCTTGTGTTAACATATACCCTAATTTCCATTTGATACCATTATGCTATCCACATTTAACCTTTGTCATTTTTGTAGTGTTTGCTTACCACTTGAAATAATAGCCTTTGTCTCATTTGGTAAGGTTTTACTACCCATTTTATTTTTGATTTAGACTTGTATTTTTCTTGTGCTAAAACAATTCCCAATTTCTGAACCATCTGACTCTACTCTAGTCTCATTCTAAATTAAATTCAAAGACCAACCAAGGTAAAGATATTTTTTGAACAATTCCAAACCAAGACCATTTGTCCTCATTCTAGGTTTTACATTAGACATTGATTTTCTTGAGCCAAAGCATTTATGAAGACCTAGAGCATTTACTCTAATTATAGACTTACACTTCTTGGGTCAAACACTTTTAAATCCATTTTAAATTATAGAGACCATTTGACATTATTCCCCATTGCAAATTACCAAACCCAAACCAAGATCACATTTTTAATGCTTTTCAAGGACCAAAAACCATACCAATTATGCCTATATACACTCATAATGGAGCCTTTTTTGGCCATAGTTTTAAACAAGGACATTTTTATGATCCCTTTGGATATAGTATAAATTTTAAGTATAATGAGGATGGAGATGAACACCTGATTGTATTGGATTATAGCTATCCCATTATGGGATCAAGTCAAAATCTATTCAACAATCAACTCATAGAAGGCCAAGATGAAGCTCTCCTAAGGATAATATAATCTAAATATAGATCACCACTCAATTTACCAATATAAAATTCTCACACCTTAGTCTGAGTAGAGGAGAAATTGCAAGAGTAACCCCATATTAAAATTCCAAAAATAACCATTTCTTTATCGAGTAAAGGGAAAGTTCCATTGGTTTATCCTTCCCAAATTATTCACTTTATAATATTCACCATTCAACAAATTAGTCAATGATACATAGATCAATTTATTTTTGAATTAATGACTTCCTTGGATACAACCTAATTTAACAACACCACATCTATATAATATAATTAATTTCACCTAAATAGATACAATAATACCTAGTCAATCATACATCTAATGTAGATATTTTAGCTCCTCCAAAATAAGTTGTACCAATGAATGCTTCACAACAAGTTTTGATTAATACATAACATACATTTTTCAACCATACGAGATTATTTCCAATGAGAGAAAAGTACCTAATGATTCACAACAAGTGCCAGACCATTCACTATAAGTTGTGTTGGTTGAATATTTTGTCTATCAGTGTACTAGTAAACAAAATAGGTCTTATCGACCAAAGCAAGAAGATTAGTCATCCTAATGTGTAAGTTTATCACATCAGAAGGGGACTTTTCTCTCCTCTCATCAAGGGGAGGTTCCCTGTGGATATGCTATGTATATGTCTAAATGGAAAATAATACTCAAGGGTAGGACCAAGCATCCATCTCTCTTTCTTTAGAGATGATGCATACAAAACAAAGGAAAAACTCAAGGGAATGACAGATAGCACTCCTCTTCTTTCAGAAGAACTCTTTAACCAGTCACAAGAATACTCCTAGAAATAAAAGCAAAATATGACTAAAGTATGGTAACCAGCAAATCAAGACACAACACAAAGTTTGCACATGAAATACTCAAGAGTAATATATGAAGAACAATGAAAGCTCAAAGTATTTTCAAAGTTCTTTACATAGCAATGAAAAAAAAAACACACTGAAGGAAGCTATGGTGGCATAAAGTCTCTCCACAGTTGATTCTTCAGGATACTTTCTTGACAAATTTACTAATCCTACTTATTAGATCAATGAAACAAACAAGATATCACAGCACAAAGTCTAAAAAAGTCCCTTGTTTTCATTAACAAAATATGATAAATAGACTGAGCACAAAGTCTCAATGATGCCTCTCAATTTCAGCAGAGTTTCATTCAGATTATCAAAAAAAGGATGATCCTTTTACAATGATAGGAAGCCCCCTATATAGCCACTTTCAAGAAGGACTCGAGAACAGTAATACATCATGATGCGTTGGGAAATGTTAGGAAGACAAGCTATAACTTTGGGGCCTTTTACCCATTTGATCTTCTCAATGTAGATAGATAAGTCATGCAATTAAAAGTTTGACAAATTTCAATGTCTGCCTGGTGGTCTGATCTTATCTTCATCATTCCTCCCTATCTGATTAATTGAATTGGGTCCTAGATTCAGCATGTTGTTCTATTCCTCCCCTACTTTTTGCTAGTCTTGGCCTTGAAAATTGTGAATGTATTCTATTCTATATGTTGAAAGGATCAACAGTTATTTTTTTGTCTTCAATTTAACATTCGTGCACCCCTCACTGTGTTTCCAATGGCTAGTTGACTGTGTTGAATTTGACATGTTCGAGTGCGTCACCCCTTGGTCTTATTTTGGATTTCCACTTGGCACTTTTCCAGATTGGACTTTGCCATTTCAGGCCATGAGAAATGATCCTTCATCTTTGAGAAGTATCCTCAAATTAATGGCCGAGAGTTCCCCACAAGGGCACTTGCCCTTTGGGGTCCTTCGTTGTCCCTTAGCAAATTGGCCCTGGGCTTTTCCTTTTGAACGTTTCCCACAAAATTTTCCTCGAGGAAAATTCTCGCAGACAAAAAGTCTGGGGAAAATTCCCCTGGGCTTTGAACAAGTCTTTGAACAAGCTGAAGGGTGCTTTGGTCAATGAAGTGTACTCCACAAGGGCACTTGTCCTTCAAAAAAGTTCTTTAGCATTGAACCAACCCTTTGAACTTAGTCGATGAACCATTTCTTGAACTGGTTCAAAGGTTCAATGAAGCGTGCCAAGCCTTTGAAGCAAATAGCCGATGAACCATTGGATGCACTTTTTTCCATTAAACCAATACATTAAACTAATTAGTTGAACCAAGGCTTTGAACCAAAATGGTTCAAGCCAATGGTTCAAGCTGATGGTTCAACAAATAAAATAGGCCTATAAACTAAGCATTGAACCAAATATTTGTACTTGCCTTTGAACTGAGAGTTGAACCATTTGATTAAACCTATCTGTTGAACTGGTTCAATGGTTTAACGAAACATGCCAATCACCTTTTAAACAAAGCTGATGAACAATTCAATGTTGAAACAAAGCTTTGAACTGCTTGATTGAACCCACCTTTGAACTGTTTGAAGTTGAATCAAAGGATGAACTAAACATTGAACCTGCTACTGATGTTTGCCAATGAAAATTCTTGTAGAAGTCATGAAGCTCATTGAACTTGGATGTTGAACTATTTTTTGAACTGGTTCAAAAGTTCAATGAAGCGCACCAAGCACCTTTTGAACTAAAAAGTGATAAACATGTTGTTGAACCTTTACGTTGAACCAAGACATTGAACCAAGATGTTGAACCAAAAATTTGGTTCAACGGTTCAATGAAAGCCTTGAACTGACTGAAAAACTAAATGATTGATCCAAAAGATGTTGAAACAAAGGAAATGAACCATCTAAGTGAAATAAAGCATTGAACTCCTTGGTTGAACTGAGCGATTGAACTGTTCCTTTGGTTGAATTGATTGTTGAACCTTTGAACCTGTTGAACCTTTGAACCCAATTGGTTTAATGGTTCAATGGTTCAAGTCATTTTGATTCGACCAAATGTTTGGAAGCCAATGAAGATTTTCAATTGAACCAAAACTTTGAACCAAACTTAGAAAATGAACAAATGTTGAAAATCAATTCTTTTGACTAAAAATTGCCTGCAAAAGTCTATAGATTTTCCTTTTCCTGCACAGTCTATAGATTCTTCTTCCTACTGAGTCCATAGATTCAAGCCTACAGAGTCCGTAGATTTTTTGAGAATCTCTGAAACTAAGAAATCTGAATATCTACAACAAATTTTGAAAATAGAAGATATTATTTTGGTTTGTAAAACCAAAATAATTCAAATGTTGTTCCAAAAATGACTATTATTTTTAGGAGACAATAGCTGGCTCCGGTTGGGGAACTTCTGTCAATTGCAAAATGAATTAGAAGGAGTAGAATTCAGAAACGCAAGTGTCTTCAAGTGTACCATTGGGATTTGGAGTCATGCTTTCTAGAAATGAAAGGCAACAAGAATGAAAATAAACAAAACAAAACAAAAATTAAAACTGTACAAGTATACATATATACAGAGGCAATGATCTGATACTTCAAGAATTGAAGTATTTCAGAAACTACTTTTTGAGAGACAATGAAAATAATGTTCTATTTTGGTAAACCAGTAGGAAACTATTTTGTCCCCAAAAACGGTGACAGGCGAATGGAGCTCTCCATGAAGGAACTGATTTTTTACATCTTCTTGTTGACTCTTTCCTCTTCTTGCCCCATGGTAAGATGTGGTCTTCAAACTAGAAATTATCACTCCTTATTGTCTTGGTGACGGATTCCTTTGCCTAATTTTGATTTGTAGTATCATGGTCCAAAATTATAACTTGTTGTTCTACTGGTCCAGTCTAGCACATGATTGGATCGTCCAAGTCAAATTCCTAACAAACTGTCAGATTATCATCTCCTTTGATGTCAAGGAGTTTGACTTCTTCATCTTGAGCAATCTTCAATTTAGGCATCCGAAATTCACCTCCAACTATGTTGTTGGTGTTGTTGACTTGAAAATTGCATGAAGGAAGAATATCTCTTTGAGGAGATATCAACACAGTCCCAACTCCATTATTGGTAGAAGAATTGTTGTCATCATCAAAAGTTGATCTCTTTTCAGATTTATCCTCATTAGAGATGAAAGATCCTTCCTTGTTTATACTGTGCTCTACCAATTCTCATGAAATCTTGTTTGGATCAATTTTTGGATTGTCAGCTATAGGACTTTCATCTATAGGAACATGAGCATATTCTATGGTAAAGAAATAATTACATTGCCTGAAGATTCAAACAAAATTTGTGTTGTAGGGGATGATGTTTGGGTAACCACATACTTTGCTTCCTTTTTAGGAAGTAATCTTTTCATCACACCTTGGATAGGGATTCTTGCCTCAGATAGATCCATGTTTAGTTCTCCTCCCATGTCCTTGCAAAAATTCCATCCAAGCAAAATGCCATAAGATGTTGGGACGTTAGCCACTAATACAGTCATTTTAATCCTCTTATATGGAAAGGTTGCGAATGCAAATTGAGCATTTTTGATTTGCCCCAGCAATGGCACTTGCTTGTTCTCCATGGAGAAACATCTCCCAAATGTCTTGGTCAATGTGAGACCAAGAGACTCAGTGACTTTGGTAGGAATGACATTGTCAGATGCACCTGAGTCTATTATACAGTTACTCAGCTTGTGGCCATTGATTAACAAGGAAACATAGAAGGGTTCTATTTTTTTAGAAGCAACTGGAGGAGTAATAATCAGATTATTTGGAATAGGCGTATTCATTGAAGAATCAAAAGCTACTTTTTTGGCCTTTTGTCCTATAGGGATGGTCTGATTTTTAACATATTGGACCAGCTTGTTCAGTTGATCCAGATTGGACTGCAAGTACTCAAATTTAGACATCTGTATTTTTTTTTTTTAATATGGTCAATTATATCAAATGGCTGAATCGAGTTAGGTACAGAGAAAGGTACTTTAACTTTTTGAGTTTTCAAAGGGATGGGAGGTGGGTTGGTTTGAAAATTAGAAGTAGAAGGGGAAGGTACAATAGATGTATTTACCTTTTGAGTGATTACTGAATCTTTTGGCTGAAAGGGTAGAGCTATTCCACACTTGACAATTGTGACTACTAGCTATGGTTGTTCTTCTATCTTTTCTTTATCAACCTATTGGGATGATTGATTCTTAGACCTAGTAAACACTGCATATGATCCATTTGAAGCTTCTCCTTTGCTTTTGGGTTCATCCTGATAATTTAGGAAACCAATGTGGGAGTTTCCATCTGATTCTTCTTGACTATCTTCAATGATGTTAGCATCATTTTCTTGATTTAATTTAGGTTGATAAGAAAAATGTTATTCTATCTCAAGATATCCCATTGCTGAATTAGTTGGAGGAGCTTCTAAGGCAAGTTTTCCTTGTGGAGGAGGAAGATGATTTTGTTGTCCTTGGTTTCTGGCAACATTACCCTGATATGACTGATTTGGGAATGTTCTTCTGTATGTAGGAGCAGAAGTCATTCCTTGAGCCATTTGTTTTTTGAGGGTAAGGAGCTCATTTACTAATTTTTGCACCATTGGATCTGTGGTGCTTGTAGATGCAAATTCAAAAGATGATGAAACTCTGTTTCTATTGGGATCTCTTCTTATTTTCCCTGCTAAGATGAGATCATCTTCTACTTCAATGGCCAAAAGTTGAGCTGCAGCTAGATCTATTTGGCCAACACGTCTCAAGAAGAAACTGACTTCAGGTAGCTGAGAGTTAATGAAAAAGCATTTAAGATTCTCAGCTGTAGGTTTGGGAATCATAGGAATTTTGTTTCTCAACTTGTCAAATTTATCTATGAAGTCTCTCATAGGCTCATGCGGCTCTTTTTTCATTTGTGTAAGTTGAGACAGAAGTGTATGTGCATCTTCTATAGATTTGAATATGGCTTCAAAGTTAGCTTTCAAAGTATTCCAATCAATCACAGATCGAGCTTGTAAATGGTAAAACCAATCTGTAGTAGGACCTTGTAGTGTTTCAACAAAAATCTTGACTACTACATCTTCAAACTCTACCCCAATCACTCCACAAGCTATACAGAATGTTGTAATGTGTTCATCAGGATGAACTTTTCCATCACTGTAGAATTTTGGGAAATTATTCCTAGAACTACGTGGAAGTTCATGTAGAGGAGTAAGATTGAGAGGGCCAAAAGCATTACCCTAGGGGCCTTGAACTACCATTATAAGGTACTGAAAAGGAGGGATAACAAATCTCAAAGGGGTAATTACAGGCACAACTTTATCAACAACAGAAGTTGATATTTTGCCTAGTAATGGAGATCTAGATTTAGTAGGAGGGAAGCTCTTGGTTTTTTGGAGACGAGATGGTGAAGGAAATAGATCAAAATCACTTTTTCATACCAGCTTGAACATAGGATCAATGACACCTTTAGCCCATTGGCTTTGTGTATACCTTGAATCTGCCAGATTGTAAAACAAAAATGAAAAGATTTGACTTTGCTTCAGTTAAAGCTTGAGGCTTTAAACTATGCATTCTTTTCCTATGGTGTGGAGGTGAATGAAATGGATAGACTATAAAGGGATCATGGGTAATTCCCTAGTGGAGTTGCGAAAAATTGTTGGTTGAATATTTTGTCTATCAGCGTAATGGTAAACAAAATAGGTCTTATCAGCCAAAGAAAGAAGATTAGTCATCCTAATATGTAAGTTTATCACATCAGAAGGGGAATTTTCTCTCCTCTCATCAAGGGGAGGTTCCCTATGGATATGCTATGTATATGTATAAATGGAAAATAATACTCAAGGGTAGGACCAGATATCCATCTCTCTTTCTTTAGAGATGATGCATACAAAACAAAGGAAAAACTCAAGGGAATGATAGACAACACTCCTCTTCTTTCAGAAGAAATATTCAACCAGTCACAAGAATACTCCTATAAATACAAGTAGAATATGACTAAAGTATGGTAACCAACAAATCAAGACATAGCACAAAGTCTGCACATGAAATACTCAAGAGTGATATACAAAGAACAATGAAAGCTCAAAGTCTTTTCAAAGTTATTTACAAAGCAATGAAAAAACAAACACACTGAAGGCAGCTATGGGGGCACAAAGTCTCTCCACAATTGATTCTTTAGGATACTTTCTTGACAAATTTACTAATCCTACTTATTAGATCAATGAAACAAACAAGACATCACAGCACAAAGTCTGAAAAATTCCCTTGTTTTCATTAACAAAATATGATAAATAGACTGAGCACGAAGTCTCAATGATGCCTCCCAATTTTGGTAGAGTTTCATTCATATTATCAAAAAAAAGATGATCCTTTTACAATGATAGGAAGTCCCTTATGTAGCCACTTTCAAGAAGGACTCGGGAACAGTAATACATCATGATGAATTGGGAAATGTTAGGAAGACAAGCTGGAACTTTGGGGCCTTTTACCCATTTGATCTTCTTAATGTAGATAGATAAGTCGTGTAATTAAAAGTTTTACAACTTCTAATGTCTACCTGGTGATCTAATCTTATCTTCATCATTCTTCCCTTTTTGATTAATTGAATCAGGTCCTGGATTCAGCTTGCTATTTTGTTCTTTCCCAGATTTCTACTGGTCTTGGCCTTGAAAATTGTGAATGTATTCTATTATGTATGTTCAAAGGATCAATAGTTATTTTTTTGTCTTTAATTTGATGTTCACGCACCCATCACTATGTTTCCAATGGCTAGTTGACTGTGTTAAATTTGACGTATTCAGGCACATCACCCCTTGGTCTTCTTTTGGCTTTCCACTTGGCACTTTTCCAGATTGGACTTTGCCCTTTCGGGCCTTGAGAAATGATTCTTTGGCTTTGGGAAGTTTCCTCAAATTAATGGCCAAGAGTTCTCCATAAGGGCACCTACCCTTCAGGGTCCTTCGTTGGCCCTTAGCAAATTTCCCCTGGGCTTTTCCTTTTGAACGTTTCCCCCAGACATTTTCCCTAGGGAAAACTCCCGCAGATAAAAAGTCTAGGGAAAATTCCCTTGGGCTTTGAATAAGTCTTTGAACAAGCCGAAGGGTGCTTTGGTCAATGAAGTGTCCTCCACAAGGGCACTTGTCCTTTAGAAAAGTTCTTTAGCATTGAACCGACCCTTTGAACTTAGTCGATGAACCATTTGTTGAACCGATTCAAAGGTTTAATGAAGTGTGCCAAGCCTTTGAAGCAAACAGCCGATGAACCATTGGATGCACTTTTTGCCATTGAACTAATCAATAGAACCAAGGCTTTGAACCAAAATGGTTCAATCCAATGGTTCAAGCTGATGGTTCAATGAATAAAATAGGCCTATAAACTAGCATTGAACCAAATATTTATACTTGCCTTTGAACCAAGAGTTGAACCATTTGATTGACCCTGTCTGTTGAACTAGTTCAATGGTTCAACAAAGCATACCAAGCGCCTTTTGAACAACTCAATGTTGAAACAAAGTGTTGAACTGCTTGATTGAACCCGCCTTTGAACTATTTGAAGTTGAAATAAAGGATGAACCAAATGTTGAACCTGTTGCTGATGTTTGTTGATGGAAATTCCTGTAGAATTCGTGAAGCTCATTGAACTTGGACATTGAACTATTTGTTGAACCATTTCAAAAGTTAAATGAAGCATGCCAAGCACCTTTTGAACTAAAAAGTGATAAACTTGCTGTTGAACCTTTACGTTGAACCAAGACATTGAACCAAAAATTTAGTTCAACAGTTCAATGAAAGCCTTGAACCGACTGACAAACCAAATGATTGAACCAAAAGATGCTAAAACAAAGGAAATGAACCATCTGAGTGAAATAAAGCATTGAACTGCTTGGTTGAACTGAGCGATTGAACTGTTCCTTTGGTTGAACTGACTATTGAACCTTTGAACCCGTTGAACCTTTAAACCCAATTGGTTCAATGGTTCAACGGTTCAAGTCATTTTGATTTAACCAAATGTTTGGAAGCTGATGAAGATTTTCAATTGAACCAAAACTTTGAACCAAACCCATAAAATGAACAAATGTTGAAAATCAATTCTTTTGATTGAAAACCACCTGTAGAAGTATGTATATTTTCCTTTTCCTGCACGGTCTGTAGATTCTTGTTCCTGCTGAGTTCATAGATTCAAGTGTATAGAGTTCATAGATTCAAGCCTACAGAGTCTGTAGATTTTCTGAGAAGCTCTGAAAATGAGAAATCTGAATATCTACAACAAATTTTGAAAATGGAAGATATTATTCTAGTTTGTAGAACCAAAATAATTCAAATGTTGTTCCAAAAATGACTATTATTTTTGGGAGACAAGTTGTAAATAATCCACCACCTCAAAAAGTATTAGATAATTCTTAAAACACATTACCAACATATTCTAATTTATAACAACAATAAGTTCCTCTTATAAACTAACAATGAATTCAAGTTAATTTTGTGAGACAATAACAACAATAATGAATTATTCTAAATCACCAAAAAATTCCATAAAACCAATAACATATTCTATTGAACCAACATCATATTCTATATTTTTCATAATAATAGCTTCCTTGAGAACAATGATATCTCACTAATACCTAACAAAGTTCCCTCTTTTCATCACAAACTAGTCCTAATGTTCAATAATGGAATTCAATAAAGGGGATAATTTTAGACCTACAAGTAAGAAAGCAAGAACCCAAAAAGTACAAGTTTGATGACATATGCCCTACTATTTGATGTCAGCTTTATTCAGGGGTATTTACCACTTCACTTAGAAATGCCAAAATTTGACAATTACAAAGGGAAAGGAGATCTAAGATAAAATCTATAGACATTATTTTTAGCATGCCAAGAGGTATCATACAATAATGTTTATTTCTTACGCCTATTTCCATGTATCTTAGGTGGATGAACATTAGAGTGTCTTCTCAAACTCCCTAAGGGATCAATAACTACTTTTAATGACCCCTTAGAAAAATTTACTACTCATTTTTATTACAACATAGAAAATGAATTGATAGTCATTTAGTTGTGTAATTCCAAAAAGAGAGGAAGAAAGAGCTTCTCAGCATACCTACAGTGGTGGAGAGATTTGTCTAGTCATTTTTTACATAACTTACCTAATATGTAATTAACTAGTATCTTTGCATAAAATCTAAATGCTAAACTCACTCATAATCTCAAACTAAATTATTCTAACATGTTTAAGTAAATCATTGATAAAGGAGTGCAAATAGTAAAATCACTTATTAACAAGGGTCTTATCAATATATATATATATATATATATATATATATATATATATATATATATATATATATATATATATATATATATTATCAAACCAAAGCTAAATATAGAACCAAATGCTAAATTAAGTGTTAATTTAGACCACCACATTTGAAAAACTAAATGTCTTTGTTAAAAATTAAAAAAAGGTCGGTAATGGGGTTATAGAGGAAAGGCATGTGTTTTAGAGAATTTTAGCTTATATTTCAAGAAAGGAAGAAAAAGAAGCTAGATACGGGTATGGTTGAAAAACCTATTTGGTTGTGCATGCATTGAATCAAATGATTATAGAGAGATCTTATTTGGCTTGAGAGGATGACCTATAAATAAGACAATACTAAATCAAATGGTTGGTTATATATATAGTTTGGTGGATTTCCTAGTGCTAGCTAGATCCTGAAAGTAAGAGATTCCTTAGGGGCTATCAATCCACATATTTTAAATAATTAAGTTTAGAAAATTGAAGATAAAATAATTGCATCAATAATCAAAAGCTACTAAAATTGAATACAAGAAATGTTTGATAAATAAAATGACTAATGTAGCAATAATTAGGTCAATACTAATGTTAAATAGGTCAATTGTGATTCATAAAATAGGTTGGGGGTCTATGAATAGACAGACAAAAATAAATTTAGATTTGGTTGAGGGTAGGTGGGTGAAAATAGATTGCTATTATTTTCTACCATAGTGATTGTTGGTGGTTGATGTGACCATCAGTGGTTGAGGTTACCATCATTAGTTGAGGTAACCATCAATGGTTGGACAAACCATTGATAGTCAGGATGACCATTGGTGGTTACTATGTATTGGGTTTGGGTGATAAAAGGGTTAGGTTAATGGGATCATAGAAGGTAATTCTGGGAGGTTAGTTTATGCTAGGCCGATTATGAAATGGAGACAAAGTAATTGATAGATTGAAGACAAATACTTATCTTACCAAAGGTTGGTTATATGAATGATTTATGTGGTTGGATCATTGATAGAGTTTGGCATTATTCTGATAGAGTAATAGTACTTGGCTATTAATCAAGGGGTGGCAACAAATCATTTCTCTATCATGATGGTTAAATCATTAGATTGCTAGAAGAAGTGATCTACAAAGAAACTTTGGATACAAAAAGATATTGAAGTCTTGAATCTCCCTTTTTCCACCTTTTACTCCTCTCTTCTTATAGAAAGAAAGGAGAGGTGAAATAATACATTAATAAGAGGTCCAACTTGCTGTCTAATTTTAACTCATGCATGCATTATCTCACACATAAATTAGATAATATAATTATATAAAAGTAAGTCAGAGTGAAGGGTTAGTTAAGTTAGTTTAGATGGTGGAACCTCAACATCGATAGTCAAGGTGACCATCGATAGTTATGATGATCATTGATGGTCGAGGGTCAGGGTGATGTTGGGTTAAAAGCTGGTTTTAGCTAGTAGGTCAAACTAACTAGTGTTTGGTCTGATTGAGGTCAAATGGTCAAGGTATGTACCTAGGGGGTGTAGAGGTGGGTCAATGGAATTGTGACATTAAAAATCATAATGTGAAAATTTTTGGTGTCTACATTTTCCCCTTTTTTGTTATGTAGTTTGTATCAACAAACGATAAAACAAAAATAAATTGATGGTTGAAGGTTAGGTTATCCTGAGCATGGGAGGAGGTGTTTTCCCTCAAATTTGGAGTTGATGAGATAAAATATAAATGGGTATGGGTTTGATGAGTGGATGAGTTGATGATAGGTTGGGAACTGAAGCAAAAACATGCACATAAAGTGTGACAAAGTGCAACAGTCAAGATCATGCAATGACTAGGTTACCATAGTTGGTAAAAATAAAGGTTAGTACTAAAAGGTTAAGTGACAAGTAGATCGTGTGATTGCATTTAGGCATGGTAGTTGGGTTCACTCATAAACACAAGTCTCTTAGGCAAGGTTTGTGTTTTTATGAGTATCCAAGGTAGGAAGTGCTCCTGAGAAGACACAAGGTGGTCTGATGTGTGTAAGGTAACACAAGTTTGAAAATAGTTTAACATGGCAATGGTGTCATTGTGATCAAAAGGATGAGGAAAAAGTTATCAAAAACCACATGCTAGGTTGGACTAAAATATACCAATGAAAAAGTGATGATGTGGTTATTGAGGTAGGCATAAAAGTTAGTCTCCATGGGTGGGTACATGGTGAGGTTTGTCAAAAAGTTATTTGTTTGGAGGGGAAAGTTAAAATGTCAACAACCTGACCATCGAAAGTCACCCTGACCATTGATGGTCAGGGTAAAACCCTAAAAGTACACAAATAAAAGCACTAGATGAGTCAATTTAAACTCATTTACAATTTGACTACTAATAGTGATATTTTGGCATGTTGTGCAAGATATCTATTATTGGTTATTGCTAGTGATTGGTTGATAACTGAGTGGACTGATTTGATTATCAAGGATGTAGGGTGGGTGTGGATGCAGATGAGGATGGGAAGTGGGTCCTTAGATTCTTCCTTGATGATGGTTAAGGATTGTGGCAAAGGTTTCATTGAATTGGTAGTGTATGTGTGATTTGCTATTATATTCAGATTTGATTGGGGTATTTACTTGTTTATTTGTAATTTGGTCAGGTTAGATGGGGTTTGTTTAGGTATGCCCTAGGGTTAGTGCTTTATTGGTTTTAGGTGAAATGTGGAATTTGAATTTGAAATTGGCCCAGACAAGGTAGCTAAGGTAGGTTAGAGTATGGGTTGAGTTAGAAATTTGTAAGGATTTGGGTAATTTGAGGTGTTTTGGGGTGGGCTAGGTTTGGGAGTTTTCCATTGACAATCACACATAATGGCTATTGGCAGTCATCTCGACCATTAGTGACTGATGATCAGTGGTAAAAGGGTCACCTAACCATTAGTGATCAACTATTTGTTATGATCTATTTTGAAAAGTATGATTGAATGGTTTTAAGGTTTGAAAGTAATTTGGGTATGTGAAATGTTTGGGTACAAGGTGAGGTCAAGGGTAAAGTGTTAAGTTTTGTGGGTAGGTGAGGTAAAAAGGTTAGATGCCCAAGGTAAATTTTAGGAGGGTGATGGTCAAATGGGTTAAGGGTAGGTATGGTTGGTTAAGGTGTTAAGTTCATTTTCAAAAGTAGGATAGAAAACTAAGTTGTTTGATAATGAACCTTATAGGTACATGAGCAGATTTAGATACATGATTAGGTGCCACCTATATTTGCTAAGATTCACTAAGAAATGACTTTGGTAAATTGGGTACACATGAAAGAGGTTAGGCTACAGTGATGTTGCACTATCATCATGTGCCATGAGATGTGGTAATGATTATGGCCCTTATCAAGAGATGGGATCTGACCACTATTACCCACTAGTGAGATGACTATCTTACTAGAGGATGTGTATAGGATCACTTAGTTACCCATATGGGGTGATCTGATATATCACATCAAGTAGGAGGAGAGAGATGATCTCATGGAGATGTTATATAGAGATGATCATGAGCTTATTAGATGGCATACTAGGGGTTTTAGTTACACTTATCTCTATCAGAGGGTGAAGGGTGAGAGGAGACTAATGACCATGATGATGATGGTTGTTTTGTTCTTTACCCTTCCAAATTCAAGTTTAAGGAGGTTTCCCTATCTACTATTGGGGTATTGGTTGAGATGCTACTAGGTCAAATAGTGTTTGGATGGGTACCTATGTTTCTAGTGTAGATATATAGGGATATGTGGGGCGTCAGAGCTCACAAGAGATATGCCATCAACATAAGGTTTGTGTTACACTACTAGGCATATGAGCACATCTGATTTTTATGATTGATGGGCCTACCATTGGAGGGTTATACCTAGATGGACCCCATAGTTATATTCATAAGGTGGAGAGATGATTTTGCTCTATCAAAACTAGGTGGAGGGGTGCATCAGATTGATTGGTTCAAAGGTGCACTAGAGGCATTGGTTATTGGTGACATGATCTGTAGGCTATACATTAGATTTATAGAGTGGGTTGGATATAAGAGACACATTATTCTTGTAGATTTATAGGTGAATCCTCAATAGGTAGGATGGGGAGTAAAAGCTCATCCCATTTGATAGGTTATGATGATAGTTTGGCATGGTATAGGAGATTTTAGGTCCATTTCCTAGATATAGGCAAGAGGACATAGAGATTATACTACCTAAGCCACAACTAGTGTGGAGTTTGATTGATCATGAGGAGTTGCTAGCTAGGGATGAGATAGGTGATGCAATTTTTATATATGGTTACCCTTCATAATATTAGGCACTATATACAATAATAGATTTTGGTGGTGATTATATCCTATGGATGTTAACCTAGTTAGTAGAGTTCAACAAGTATAGGTATAGGGGGTTACCCTAGGTGCATATGCAAGGGCAACACTAGTCATAGAATAGGCTTAGGTGGTAGCATTATAGGGTCAGTTAGAAATGGCATAGGGTTAGATGGCTATAATTATGAGTGAGAAGAACCAAGCTAGAGCTTCACTAGCCTTAGTTACCTAATAGAGAGACTCTTTGAGATAGATAAGAGGAGTAGCCACAACACCTTCAAGACCATTAGCCACTATCCCCATGGCACAGTATCTAACCATAATGGATGATCTATGCTACTATGAGGCCATTATCCTAAGACATTATCCTAATGAGCCCTGATGGGATGAATATAGAGCTAGTTTGGTAGGTAGTGTAGCATGGTGACACTGGGTTAGTGGGCTACTTCTATAGGTGGACAAGTAGGGATATCAAGAGGACTAGCACTAGGAAGCAATGATGACCCAAGAGATAGTGGTGCCTCAAGAGCATATTCATGACATATTTATGAGATACTATATTTTATTGTATATCATTTTGATATTGACTTGTGACCTAATGTGGTATGATGTACATTTTGAGAGAGGGACATGTATATTATTGTATACATTATAATGTTATTGATGATAGACTCCCAATTTATAAATATGCTCTATGTATATTGTTCATGGTTAATGGTGTACTTTTATGTTTATGATGTGATGTTTATATTGATCATTGATGATGTTATATTAATTATGATTTTGATATGGATATCGGTATGCTCATGATGATATTAATACAGATTTATCTTAGCTAGGTATGTGATGAGATGTCTTTTGTTTATGCTCATGATGATGTTTATGAAAGTGATGTTCATGTGTGATATTATCACTAATATGATGATGATGTTCATGTTGAAAGTAAATGAGTATATGTCTCCTCATTTAGATTTAAACATGAGGTAAAAAAATTGTTTTTTTGCTTTATCATTCATGGATGTTATGATGTGGATATGCTATTTCATGGATATTCTAATGATTTTTGTTATTGATTATGATACATGTTGATATGATGGTATGTGGGTATGATTATGGTTATTTTAATTTAAGGTAAAACACATAAATTAAGTTAAATAACAACACTAGATGTGAGATAAAGATTATAATGAAGAGAAAAACATCTTAGTGAATATATCAACTAGTTATGTTAGGATAAGAAGAGGGAATGATGCTTCTTTTGCATGTACTAAAAAAAATCAAAGTTGGATTATATTAAGGAACATAAGCCCTTCAAATGCTTTGCATTAGCATTCGTTATTTGGTTAAAAGGTGTCTTGATCACATAATGTCAAGTGAGCTCAAAATCCCTTGTTTACAGTGTAAGAAGGGGAGATGGATGAAGAAGGAACCTTCTTGTGAGACATGCATGCCTCTTTTGGAGGTTACCAAAGAGTTTGTACAAAACAAGTCTATGTCATATAAGGTGTAGACTGATTGATGTAGGAAGTCTACCCATGAGATCCAATTGTGGCTTTCAAAATTATTATGCTTATGAGAGTCAATTGCGGCATCTAAAATTCTTTTGTTTTTTCTGTTGCTTGATAATGGGTCTTTTTCTTAGTTTGGTTTTGCTTAGAGGGTTGGGGAAGTTGATTGATGTGGGAATCTTCCAATAAATTGCATGCTATGACAAGTGCTTTAGTCAACCATCCTTTAAGGGAGTGGTTTAATTTTGTGTGATTTGATTAATGACTTTGATATCTATCCTTCAAGGGAGAATTCTACCTTATTTTGAGTAATTTTGATATGTTTTCAATAGCTGTCCTTCAAAGGAGTAGTCCATGAATGTTAAGAATGACCGATGATTGTAATTTTTATGACTTTGTTTTTTTATTTTTGATTTTTCTTGACATAGAATTGATTATATATGCTTAAGGGTTCACCTTTATGAAGGCAACACTAAAATCACAATAATTTTGATTTTGTTGGTGTAGGCATTTTTCCTATGGGTTTTGGCTACATGGTTACATATTGCTTGCTTAGGGGCTTTAGAGTCATGTTGGTTATTTGGAAAGTTTAATACCACATTCACTGGAATGGGTTATATCTTTCCTCTTACAACCTATATATTTACTTTTTCCCTTTCATATTTTAATGAAATATTGTGTGGATCATTGGTGTCTCATTCTTCTTATTCATTTATTGTATTTGTGTGTATGTGTGTGTGCAGTATTGTCTTATAAAATATGCATCTCACATAGCATATTGAATCAGTGCATTCACTCAGATCAATATTCTTAGAGCTCATTTTGATAGATTTGGTGTAAATATATTTAGGTGACAATGATTATGGGAATCTATCTTGTAAAATAAGTGGAAATTACCATGTGAATCATGCCATGGGTAGATCTGTGGTACCCATTATTCAAGATTAGGCCATGATTGTGATGGATAATCACATGAATCAATTTTAATCAATTTCTACTAAAGGAGGGAGATGAATGTGGTTTGAAATCAAGGGATGAGATTAAGTTAAACAAAAGGTGAGCTTGATCCTCTTTAACAAAAGAAAGGATGTAGATGTGAAGCATTCAAGGGATTAGGTTTTGGGTTTTCCTCAAGAGATAATAACTAGTAAGTGCCTGATCAATACTTGTGGGTTATGATATAAGGTCCAAGATAATTTAAAGCAAACTTTCTCCACTTTCTTTTGTCCATATTTTTGACATGTTGATTTTCCTTTAAGATGAGGTCTTTGATATTGAATTCTCACACTTTAATGTGTTTTTTATAGGCACATTTGATTCACTCTTGATATACATGAAGATGGGTAAGGGTGGCTAAGCAATGCTCATCAAGTAGCTCAAGTTGGACTAAATGGTGTTGATGATAATCATCTTTAGAAATGAGATCTTGTAAAGATATGTGAAGAGATGGGATTTGGAATTTGATAGGTAAGATAGCCTTTGATCTAAAAATAAGAGAGAATAGGGCAGCACCTATATGGGTTTGAATGCTAGTATGATATGCCCATAAGGTGAAGGGGGTGTGAAAATGCCAATATTGACTAGAGGCATTAACCATTTCAGTGAGCATGTTGTTAATTATTTTGTTAGATGATTCTACTTGGCCATTCACTTAAGGGAGATAGGGTGATGAGAAGCTTAACTTCATGCTAAATGTGTCACAAAGACCTTAGATTTGTTTGTTTTTAAAATATTTTCCATTGTCAGTGATATTTTTATGAGGAACACTAAAATGATAGATGATGTGATGATTGCTAAAGTTGATGATCTTTTCCACTTTGGTTGAGACCAGAGGAATAACCTCTACCCATTTGGTAAAATACTTAGTCATGGTGATGATAAAATGGTATCACTATGAAGAATGGGGGTTAATTTCACCAATAAGCTTGAAACCCCATTATGAGAAGGATTAGAAATTAGTGGATATGTGAAGACTATAGTTAGGTGCATAATACGAATTGGCATGTTGTTGACATTTAACACACTTTTTCACATAGTCACAATAGTCTTGGTTGAGGGTAGGATAGTAATAGCCAAGGCAAGGGATGTGATTAGCTACGGTGATGCCACTAAAAGTGTCCCCCATAGATCCCATCATGTTTTGTTTTGATAGCATGAGAGGCTTTGTGACTACATAGGCAATGGAAGAGGAGACTATCAAAGCCACATTTATAAAGAATCCCCCCCATAATGGTATAATGTGAGGTACTCTGGATAAATTCTCTTTGAGCATTCTTGAAAAGACTAGAAGGAATGATGTAAAGGTTAAGATAGTTGAATGTCTACTAATACCAAAGGTTAGGTTGGGTCTCTTCCACATTGAAGATGGTGGGAGAATATGGTTTGACATAAAAAGGTTGGGTAAGTCTATAGATAACAATAGATAGATTAGAGTCAGAGGGTGTAGAGGGGATTTGAGAGGTGAGGGAAGCCATGATGTTATAAAAATTATTGGTATATCATGGGGTTGATTGGATATGGTAGTGTTCAAATGATGTTAAGAGTTGGTCAACTAGTTGTTTGTACTATTGCAAAACATCAATCTTACACTGGTAAGGGTCATTGATTTGATTGACCACTAGTTGAGAGTCACCAAAGATATTGATTATTTTGAATCCCAAGGCTAAGTCAATTTGAAGGCCTGTGACTAGGGCTTTATACTCAACCATATTGTTAGTACATTAGAAAGCTAGTTCCCCCAGCACATTGACATTTTGATCCATCAAATAACATGGTCACTTGATAGGTGAAGTCTATCTAATAAAGGGTCATAATGGACACATCGAGGAACTCAACAGGAGGAGGTTAGTTGTCTACTAATGTCACTTTGACCAATTAGTCAACAGTGACTTGCCCTTTAATTGACTTTTGTTGAAGAAACTCAAGGTCAAACTTAGCTAAGAGCATGAGCCACTTAGCCATACATTGATTTTGGTATGGTTTGGAGTGTATATACTTGAGTAGGTTGATATTGGTTATGGCATAGGTTTTGTTTTTAAGAAGGTAGTGGTGAAGTTTGGTAGCCACAAAGACTAAATCTAAGTAAAGTTTCTTAGTATGGGTCTACTGAGTCTCATATTTTACAAGCATGTAACTGATGTAGTAGATGACTTACTCTTTACGTTTTTCACCCTGATGAGCAAGCATTGCCTCTAGGGAGTGATCAGTGGTGGAGATATAAAGGTATAAATTTTGATCCTCCTTGGGAGGGGTGAGGATATGTGGAGACAAAAGGTAATTTTTGAATGAATTAAAGGCCTTTTGATAGTTACTATTCCACTTAAAAGATATATCCTTCTTCATAAGGTGGTGGAAGGGCTAGCATTGGTTTGAGAGCTAAGAGATAAACTGATGAATGGATTGGAGATTTCCCAACAAACTATAAAGTTATTTTAGGTTGATTGGAGGAAGCATGTCAAGGATGGCTTTGATTTTGTCATGATCAACTTTGATTCCCTAAAGGGAGATAATAAAGCCAAGGAATTTTTTTGTCAGGACCCCAAAAATACACTTCTTGTGTTAAGCACGAGATATACTGAGAGGGGGGGGTGAATCAGTATATCATATATCTTATAAAACTTTTCCTTAATCAAAATCCACTTAACCAAGAATTCAAGATATGCAATAAAACTAAAACAATAAACACCACACAAGATAGAGAGAGACACCAAATTTAATGTGGAAACCCAATGTGGGAAAAACCATGGAGAACAATCTCAAGTATATGAATGAGCACCAACTCAAACAATATTCATAAGCACCAACTTGCAAGAGTACCAACCCCTTTGCTGAGCACAAAAACAACATCTATTCATGAGCACCAACCCATAGGAGCACCAACCCCTTTGTTGAGCATCAACACAACAACCATTCATGAGCATCAACCCATAGGAGCACCAACCCTTTTGATGAACACCAACACAAAAAAAAATCATGAGCCCAACCCCTTTACTGAGCACCAACACAACAACAATTTGTGAGCACCAACCCACCAGATCACCAACCCCTTTGATAAGCACCAACATAGAAAAAATTCATGAGCACTAACTCACAGGAGCACTAAACCCTTTGTTGAGCACCAACACAGCAACAATTCATGAGCACCAACCCAGAAGAGAACCAACCCTTTGTGTATACCACACAACTATCTCTCAATGTTGCTATCTCAACAAATGATAGTTCATTACATTATCTCTTTCCTCTCTCACCTTTGCTCCTCTAAGCTATATATAACAAATACAAATCATACTCATCTCTCACAATGCTCTTCTAAGCTAGATATTTCTATCTCAAAACAAACTCTTGCTCACACATTACAAATGGCTTCTCAAGCCTTTATTTATATCTTTCTAAATGACCTTTGGCCTTCCCCCTTTGTGACCCTTTAATCCTCATGGAAAATGGTGCCAATCTTACATGACCCTTCATATCCTTCTAATTGAAAATTCATGTGGTGACCCTTCATGAGCAAAAGCGTCCCTCCCTCTTTTGTCTTTACCTTGGTGACTTTTCATATTCCTCAAAGTGTCCCTTCATGAGAAATTGTACCCTTCCTCTTTTGTCTTCACTTGGTGACTCTTGGAATTCCCCAAGATGACTTTTCATGGGAAAATGCATCCTATTCTTCTTTTGTCTTTACCCCATGACTCTTTGACTTCTCCATGGGCCCTTCTTTTGTCTTATATGCAACCAAAAATATATTCGTTAATATTAAATAAATATTAACACATATTAGCCAAGATATAACTATTACAAACATCATTAAATGTAATTGGGCCTTTATCACCAATAATGCTAGACCTTTAACATCAATGAAAATATTTCCAACAATCTCCCCCTTTGCCATTGATGGCAACCTCAATCTTGAAATTGCCACATCTTGAATCCTAAACATACTGTCATCTAAAAAACCTACAGTAACTCCCTCTTACTGTAGCAAATTGTACCTATTTCTACACCTGTACCTATACCTTTTATTCTCCCCCTTTGACATCAATGGTAAAGGGCCTACCTAGATCTAACACTTAGCTCCCCCTCAACTGATGATGAACCTCAATGGCAAGAAGTAATATAAATTACTCCCAACTCCTCTTAAAGATCTTTGAATGTGTCCTTTGATCATGGCTTTGAAAAGATATCTGATAATACATATAAATTGCTGCCTATCCTTTGAGCATCTACAATCAACTAATTTGAATCTTTTCTTCTAATCTCACAAAATTTTGCATAAAAATTTAATGTGTATCCTTGATCACATATTTGACTAACACTCAATAGATTATGCTTAAGACCTTTTACATACAAAACATTCTTAGTCTTGGTTCTACCATTATCCAAACCCAAAGTACCTTTTTTGGCTATCTTGGTAGTGGATTTATCTCTAAATTTCATTGTGTAACCATTGATCTTATTTAGAGTTATGAACTTACGCTTATATCCTATCATATACCTCAAACATTTTTTATCAATGAACCATGGCTAATCTTCTTTTCTTGTATGCAAAGCTATTAGTACCAACATAGAATCTTTAGGTTGTTTCTTCTACCATGAACATGTATAAACCTTCTTTTTGATGAATATAACTTTAAAACTTTGGTCCTTCTTGATTGATTATGCATGAGTTTCCTTTGACTCCTTTTCATTTTTCTCGGTCCAGTGCATTAATATTCAATTCTTCTTCTCAATAGATTCTAACTCTTCTAAGGCACAAATGAATTCTCCTTCTATATTCACTTTAGCTTCTTCCTCTTCTTCTTCTTGATCATCTATTCTTTTGCTTGCAGAGGCATCTTCATGTATGTCCAAGAATAAAATATCTTATTCTTCTGAATCACTGACTCCACTATCTTTGGCTAAGCTAGGATCCTTAGAATACAGGCTCTTCTTTTCGAATCCCTTCTTAGATTTGCCTTTGAAATTCTTCTTGTATGTAGACTTTTATTCTTCATCATCATTACCCTTATTTGGGAATTTAGCTAAAAAATGTCCAATCTTTCCATAATTATAACATTTAAATGGCAATTTTCCTTGATATTTACCTATTCCCCTTTTTGGCTTGTGAATGAAAAGTGATCCATTGTCATCTTCATCATCACTAGAACTATCACTTGACTCTTGAATCTTATCTTTCTCTTTCTTTGATGTCTTGAAAGCCACTTCTCTCTTTGAGGGTTTATCTTGTTCAATCCGCATCTCATATGTTGTAAGAATACTATGAAGCTCATCCATCTTTAGCTTGGCTAAATTCTTCATCTCCTTAATTGCTGAAATCTTTGCATCATATCTCATTGGTAGAGATCTCAAAACCTTTTGTACCACAATTGACTCTTCCAACATTTCTCTAAGACCTTGAATCTGATTTACTATTTGATCAAATCACAAGAGATAACTTTCTATATCTTCTTCTTCTTCCATCTTCAAACTTTCAAATTATCTTCTAAAAGTCTGAAGCTTAGCTTTTTGAACCTTTCCATCACCTTTGTAAATATTCTCAAGTTTTACCCAAGTTTCATGAGTAGATTTACATTGCATAACTTTAACAAATTCAGATTCACATAAACCACATAAAATAGCATTTAAAGCTTTAGCATTACATTCACTTGCCTTCTTTTCTACTAGAGTAATTACAAGTGTCTATGGCTCTTCATATTCCTCCACCACTTCTTGCCATATGTCGAATCCAAGGGCCATCAAATAAATCTTCATTCTCATGCTCCAAAAAGCATAATTCATCCCATCAAACAAAGGTGCCTTATTTGTAGAAAATCCTTCATGTGATCTATCCATCGTGCTTTCCTGATCTACCTTCAAGTTGTAAATTTTTTCAAAAGGAACTTGCTCTAATACCAATTATTAAGCATGGGATATACTGAGAGGGGGGCGGGGTGAATTAGCATATCATATATCTTATAAAACTTTCCCTTAATCAAAATCTATTTAACTAAACATTCAAGATATGTAATAAAATTGAAACAATAAACACCACACAAGATAGAGAGAGACACTAGATTTAACGTGGAAAACCAATGTGGGAAAAAACATGGAGAATAATCTTAAGTATATGAATGAGCACCAACTCAAACAATATTCACAAGCACCAACTTACAAGAGCACCAACCCTTTTGCTGAGCACCAACACAACAACTATTCATGAGCACCAACCCCTTTACTGAGCATTAACACACCAAAAATTCATGAGCACCAACCCACAAGAGCACCAACCCCTTTGTTAAGCACCAACATAGCAACAATTCATGATCACCAACCCACAGGAGCACTAACCCCTTTACTGAGCACCAACACAATAATAATTTGTAAGCACCAACCCATAGGATTACCAAACCCTTTGCTAATCACCAACACAACAACAATTTGTGAGCACCAACCCATAGGAGCACCAACCCCTTTGTGTATACCACACAACTATCTCTCAATGTTTCTATCTCAATAAATGATAATTCATTACAATATCTCTTTCCTCTCTCACCTTTGCTCTTCTAAGCTAAAATAACAAATACAAATCATACTCATCTCTCACAATGCTCTTCTAAGCTAGATATTTCTATCTTAAAACAAACTCTATCTCACACATTACAAATGGATTCTCAAGCCTTTATTTATAACTTTCTAAATGACCTTTGGCCTTCCCCCTTTGTGACCCTTCAATCCACATGGAAAATGGCACCAATCTTGCATGACCCTTCATATCCTTCCATTTGAAAAGTCATGTGGTGACCCTTCATGAGAAAAGGTGTCGTTCCCTCTTTTGTCTTTACCTTGGTGACTTTTCATATTCCTCAAGGTGTCCCTTCATGAGAAATTGCACCCTTCCTCTTTTGTCTTCACTTGGTGACTCTTGGAATTCCCCAAGATGACTCTTCATGGGAAAATGTGTCCCATTCTTCTTTTGTCTTTACCCCATGAATATTTGACTTCTCCATGGGCCCTTCTTTTATCTTATATGCAACCAAAAATATATTCATTAATATTAAATAAATATTAACACACATTAGCCAAGACATAACTATTACAAACATCATTAAATGCAATGGGGCCTTTATCACTAATAATGCTAGACAATTGACATCAATGATAATATTTCCAACATCTTAGGGTTAAAGTGGAGATGATAATAGATGAAATGCTCAAATATAATTTTGAGAATGACCAAATGATCCTTACGATATTTAGATTTCTCTATAAGGTCATCCACATAGTCTTCTAACATCTTATGGATAAGGTCATGGAAGATGTAGGCCATAACACATTGGTAGGTTATACCAACATTATTTAGTCTAAAAGTCATGAACCTATAGCAGAAGGTTCCCCATAGGGTGCTAAAGGCAATTCTATGTTGATCTTTAGGTGCAATTATGATCTAATTATAACCCAAGAATCCATCCATGAGAGATAACATCTCATGTCCAGTTGTAAGATCAACTAGTTGGTCAATTCTTGGTAAAAGAAAGTAATATTTTAGGCAAGAAATTTTTAGGTCATGAAATTGCACACAAATTAATATTCCCCTTGTGGCTTTGGTGATAATCACAACATTTTAAACCCATTAGGGATATTCAATAGGCTAAATGAAATTGTTGGATAGGAGACATTAAAGCTCTTCTTTAATGAGAAGGGTTATATGAGGGTGAATTCATCAAAGTTTTTGCTTAATGATCTTGGAATTATAGTTGGTGATCATTTTATGGGTGGTAATGGCATGTTAAATTCCTATAATGTCACTGTAAGACTAAGAAAATGTTATGTTGCAGTCTTGGAGGAAAGAGGGGAAGTCTAGAAGTTCTTCAAAATTCAACGATTGGCCAATTTTGATAATGCAAGGGTTGTCTAGAGTACCCAAGTTGATATCCATGGTGGATTCATTTAACATGGTCAAAGTATCAAGAGGAAGAGATTTATTGATGGAAGAGTTTGGTACACCAAGGTAAGTAAGAATAGAATCATTATCCTAACACTGAACAATGTCAATGGTAGGAGAGTCATCTCATATCATCTTAGACTGGGTCATAGGGATGGTTATGGACACCCCTTCCTTTTGATAATTCAGGGGTCTGAGGATAATCATGTTGATGGAAAAAAATTTTAGGTGGGATGATATCATCCTCCTCAAACTCAGGTGGAGAAAGGGTTGGTGAGGAAGGGATGTCTTCCTCAATAGTGGTGATGGTAGGTGGTTTGGTTTTCTTCTTGTTAGGAAGAATGAAATTGAGGCCATGTTTCTCATGAGGATTTTTGGTATCTATTTAAATCAACTCATGTGGGTCATGCTCATATCATCCAAGACCAAATATTTTCTAAGCACACCTATGGAGGTATGTTTTGACAAAGTCTGGGTTGTCCAGATAGGAGAAACTAGATGTAAATGGTTGAAGTGAAAAGGAGGTGGCCAAAGCATCAAGTGGTTTATCAAGTCCCCCATATATGAAATGGGTCTGATAGTTTGAAGGTTTTAGGTGAATAATGGCTCTAATATTGGGGCCATAATTGGGTTGGTGGTCAAGTATATAATACTCTTGAGGAGTGGGGAAAGTGTCAAGGGTCAGGAGGTGATATTATCCAAGTGAAAGATGTTGGAATGTTGATTTCAAGTGGTCTATGGTGGGGTTTTGGTCTAAGGGGATTGATGATCTAGTAGATGCCTCATTAGTATAAGAAGATATGGATTCATCCTTCATGGTTGAGGGATTGTCTTTGGCTGATGAGGGTGTGATAGATGGAGATAAGAGGACACTGTTGGGTCGATAAGTCATGTTTCATGATTAAAAAGGACTTGGGTCAGATTTTATAGTGAAAACCTAACTTTCATGTTCAAATTTGATTCAATGATAAAGGGTAGAGGGTACACAATCCATGGAGTAGATCCAAGGTCATCCCAATAAAAAATTATACTATAATTTGCCTTTCACTTCATAGAAGAACTTTGGGAGCATGCAAGGTCCTAAATAGATATGGACAATAGTTTCCAAAGTATTGGTCATGGTGTCATTGAAGGATCAAAAGATGATTGAGGTTTCAAACATGACATTGTCTAATAGTTTTAGTTGATCATAGGCATAGGAGGAGATCATATTAATTTTGGCTCCCCCATTAATCATAACCTATTTGATGAAAGTTTGGTTGATGTAGGTAGTGATGAAAAGAGGGGGATTTGGGTCATCAAGATGGATAGAAGGTATTTTTGTATCTTTGAAGGTGACAAGGTTGGAAATTTGGAGAGTGCCAACAAAGGCTACTAGAGGTTGAGGGTATTTAGGTTTGATCTCTATTAATTTTAATGCATTTATCATCACTTGGTGATGATGAGGTGAGGTAGAAATAAACTCCTATAGGCTCATCATTTTTGGGGTTTGGTGAAGTTGTTTGAAAACCACTCTTCTAATTGATTTTGAGGGGTTGGATTAAGTGGTGCCCAATATAGATACCTTGGGTTTGACTGAAGGTGAAGGTGCTTGAATTTAACTTGGTTGGGAGGTGTAAGATGGGTATATCTATGAGATGGACATTTTAGCCTTCCATTTATATTTTTGTTGAGTGTGTAATCAAGTGACCACATGGATAGTATGGATAAAGGGAAGAGTTTCATTACAAGATTGGATTTGGTTCCCCATCACTCTGAGGTGAGGGTGGGGGAGTAGGTAGGAACTGGGTAGTGGTTATTTGTTGGATTGGTAGTGGGCTCATAGGAGCATCATTTTTCAATAGATTATCTTCATCATAGAGCTGATGGATTATGGTTTGGAGAGATTTATAGTTTTTTGTGTCATGCCTAGGTGTCCTATGATAGGATCATACTTGTCAGTCATTATACTAGATGGGTTTTGTGCCAAGAGGGTCAAATGGTCTGATAGGAGGTAAGGTCAGACAAGAAGCATGCATTAACATTTAGAGAATATTTTAGTAAGGTTTAGCTAAAGGTGGAGAGGTTTTAGAGGTTTTGGCCTTGTTTGGTGGGATGGAATTCTTTTTAGAAATAGGTTTGGTGGTAGAGGTCTTGGGTAAGATGGTGTTCTTAGTTTATGGTTGTGGTTTTGTTAAGGTGGTTTATAAGTCAGAGGTAGAAGATGTCAAGGTAGCTAGGTTGGTTATTGATTACTCGATAAACTTGGGCATGTCAGAAAGTAAGAGTGATGGGGTAACCAAAAGTGGTGGTTGGGTTTTATTTAAGATAGTGGACTTCTTAATCAAGGTGGAGGGATGAGGATACAAAATAGAGGGTAAGGTTGAGGGAGGTATAAGTTTGGCCTTCTAGCCTTTTGGTGGCTTCATCTCCTTGGTTGATTTGGTTTGGTGTTTGGTTGATGGGTCTGGTGATGTGAGCTCCAATTTCAAAGATGGGTGATTAAGGTTATGCATAGGGAAGATGCCAAGGTTTTTGGTTTGTTTAGTTGAAGTGATAGAAGGTGATTTGGTTATTTAAGGTTTGGTTTATTTGGATGGTTGATAAATGGTCGAGTTAGTAGAGGTTGTTATTGGCTTGGTTGATATGATAATGGGTTAGAAAACTTAAGTAGTGGGTTGGTATACCAAAGATATGGTTAAAGGTTCCTATTTGGTGATGTAAAGGATCCCCAATTATTTCCAAAAGGTGGCTTGATCCATGTCAAGTTTGGAGACAAATTCCAACCTTTGAACTAGTCTAGAGAATGGTTTATAGAATAGTCTTGTTCACTGGGTAGTGGACTTGAAGGATAATCCCATAGGTTGAGAAAGGGGAATGATGACCTTGTACTTTTGCTCAATCAAAGGATATGAGGTTTGGATGGGTGGTTCCTTTATGGTAGGTGAAGGTGTGGTGTTTTCCTCTTTGGGAATGATCTCCAAAGGGGAAGTGAATTGTAGTTGAGGGATAAGGTAAAGTGGTAATGTCACTTACTTTAGTATATCAGTTAAAGGAGGGGTTGATGAATCTACTACCTCAATGAATGTAGGAAGGGGAAAGGTTACTTCCTTAATTTGGGTCTCCAAAGGAAGAGAAGGTAACTCTAGTACCTCAATAATTGGAGAGGGTGAAGAATAGGTATATTAGGTGATAGGTTCTTCAATGATGAGCACATCAAGAACCATATTGATGGTATGGGCATCATGAGAACACTCAACTTTATTGTTATTTTTTTTTATAGGTGCATGATTGGTAAAAGGTTATCTAAAAATTTTGAGGACTTGGGTCAGAGGTGCATTGGGGTTTTCCAACACAAGATCCCCCTTGTCAATGAGGATTTGGACAATGCTTTTGAAGTTATTACACCTACTAACATCATGCCTGACTAGTTGATGGAAATAACATAGGTCATTCTCATTATACCAGCTAGGTGAAAGATGAGAGGAATCAAATTACTAAGGGGGTTTGATAGGATGAATTTGTATTATATTATCTTTTAGAAACTTCTCTAGGACTGAAGCATAAGATTCCCTAAGTGGAGTAAATTGCTTCTAACTATTTTGGTTTTGGTTCCTCATGTTTTGTTTTGAAGAGTTAGAGGAATTTGGTTGATTGACAGATGGTGGAAGAGTGGTCTTAAGGACAACCACATTTGTAGTTCCCTTGATCTTGGTATCAGTGTTGGTTTAGTTACTTGGTTTAGAGGAAGAGGTCTCATTGTTTTTGTAGGTAAAGTTTTTGTTTTTCAGCTTTAACTTTCCTTTATTGATGGCTCTATTTTATAGTTTATGAGCCATGGTAAAATATTAGTCAAAGATTTTAAAGCTCTAAAAATTCAATGTAGAAGAGATGTGCTTAACACATGCCTAAAAAAAGTTCTATCAGTTTGGGTTGGGATAAAGAGAATGAAAGTTGATTGATTAGACTCCTCTAATGAGCTACAAAATCAAAATTAGATTCATCATCAAATTTTTGGATAGAGTAAAGGTCAGTGATGGAAAATTTCTTGAAGATGTTTATTTAAAAGTGATCCAAGAAATTTTGGGCCAATTGGGTGAAAGAGAAGAGAGAGTGTTTGGTTATGGAACTATACCAATCCAATGCTAAACCAGATATGGACATGGGGAAGGTATGAATAAGGAGAACATCATCATAAGATATCAAATAACATGCATGCCTAAATGTCATAATGTGCTATTGGGAACTACATGAGATAAATAAGGACTTCCTAAAGGGTGAGGAGAATCTTCTAATTTAGAGACATACTCCATGGATGAGGAGGTAAAAGAGGTTGATTGCTTTGGTGATGGGTTTTGTTCTACTAGGTTCTTTCACTGCTGGTGAGTTAGGACCATAGAAGATAAGGGAGATAATACTTAAAACACATCACCACTCAAATAGAGAGAAGATAATAAATGAGCAAGGAAATTAGACACACACTAAAAATTATGTTAAGTCCTAAACTTCTTTTTAGTCTCTCTTTTAGCTTATGTCTTAAGCTTTAAGAATCATGTGACTAAAATTAGCTTGTAGAGTAGGTACTAGAGAAGGAGTCTATGGTTGGTTTCAGGTTGTGTTTAGGCTCTCAAAAGGATCTATATTGGAAATCAATATGTGGCTTGGTATTGGGGCCTACCCCCTCACTTCACACACTACAATGATAAGGGTATTAGGTGCTTAGCCAATATATACCAATTTCTAAAGTTTATACTCAAACTAGAGAGCTGAGTTGGTTATCCCCTTGGTAATGACCTCCAAGTAGGATCATCGAGAAAGGGTAAGGTGATTTTCTAGGTGATGAAATCCTAGTTAGGCCTTATGTCAAGTTATTTTGATGTTTGATTGATGTAGGTGGTTTGGTTTATGTGTGTGATACAAGTGATGATACAATCAAATTACTTTGCTTTAATTTAACTAAGTGAGCTAAACTTGCAAGCAACTAATGTAGGTAGTTGATTTTAATCCCAAAAGAAATTTTAATTTTATTAATGAGCACATAATAGGGAGAAAAGAATGTAGATGAGAAAAATTGAAACCCAAGTAGAGACTCAAGGGTCCCACTGAGCATGGCAAAAAATTTTAGAGAATTTTAGCTTATATTTCAAGAGAGGAAGAAGAAGAAAATAGATACTGGCATGGGTGAAAAACCTATTTGGTTGTGCACACATTGAATTATATGATTGTAGAGAGATCCTCTTTAGCTTAGGAGGATGACCTACAAATAAGACAACACTAAATCAAGTGGTTGGTTAGATAGATAGTTGGGTGGATTACCTAGCACTATCTAGATCTTGAAAGTAAGAGCTTCCTTAGGGGCTATCAATCCATACATTTTAATTAATTAATTTTAGAAAATAGAAAATAAATTACTTGCATCAATAATAAAAAGCTACTAAAATTGAATACAAAGAATGCTTGATAAATAAAATGACTAATGTAGTAATAAATGGGTTAATACTAATGCTAAATAAGTTAGGTGTGCTTCAAAAAATAGGTTGGGGGTCTGTGAATATATAGATGAAAAGAAAATTGGATTTGGTCAAGGGTAGGTGGGTGAAAATAGCTTGTTATTTTCTACCATAGTGACCATCGGCAGTTGATGTCACTGTCAGTGTTTGAGGTGACCATTGGTGGTTGGATAGACCGTCAGTGATCTGGTTGATTTTTAATGGTCACTATGTATTGGGTTTGGGTGATAAAAGGGTTAGATTGATAGGATAATAGAAGGTAACTATAGGAGGTTGGTTTATGCTAAGATGATTGCAAAATAGAAACAAAGTAATTAATAGATTGAAGATATATACTTAGCTTGTCAGAGGTTGGTCAAATGAATGGTTGAGGTGGTTGTCTTATTAATAGAGTCTAGCATGATTCTACTAGAGTAATAGTACTTACCTATCAACTAAGGGGCAATGACAAGTTAGATCTTTGTTGTGATGTTTGGATCACTGGATTGCTAGAAGAAGTGGCCTACATAGAAACTCTAGATGCAAAAAGATCTTGAAGTCTTGGATCTTCCTTTTTCACCTTTTGATCCTCTCTTCTTATATGAAGGAAGGAGAGGTGCAACAATGCATTAACAAGGGGTCCAAATTGTTATCTAATTTTAACTCACACATGTATTAACTAGTATATGAATTAAACAATATAATTATAGAAAATCAAGTTAGAGAAAAGGGTTAGTTAAGTTAGTTTAGATGGTGGAACCTGATTATCGATGGTCAGGGTGACTGTCAATGGTTAAGATGACCATTGATGATCAAGGGTCAGGGTGAAATTAGGTCTAGCTAGTAGGTCAAACTGACTAGCATTTGGTCTGGTTGGAGTTGAATGGTCAAGGTAGGTCCTTAGGGGGTCTTGAGGTGGTCCAAGGGAATTATGACATTCAGAATCATCATGTGTAGATTTTTTGTATCTATAGCATGTGCAAATGATAAATACACTACCTAATCAAATAACTCCATCTAACCCTCATTTTACACTATAAAGCACTCTCCCGTAATGAGGATACTATAAAGATAAAGTTTTTAGTGACCCTTGGGATCCTATTAAAGATATATTTCAAAATTTAGTAACTACTAACATGATTTTTTGGCTTATTCCAAAACCCTTTCCATAGGGCTAGTATAAACTAACATGGTATTGTGATAATGAGTATTGTGAGTACCATCACATGGTCAGTCATTCCATATATAGGTGAATACAATTGAGACACCTAATTGATAATTTTATTGAGACTGTGGAAATTAAATTAGAAAAGAGAACACCCAAAACAAATCAAGAAATGGGAATCTACAAGAACCCCTTCCCCAAACATATCAATTAACAATAGTGCACTAATCAAAACCAAGGACAAGGCCAACATCAACAATAATTACAAGGCTAGAACCAAGACAAAAATATCCATAATTATGATCATGATACCCAAGCTAACCAAGTTGGATATAGGAGTTCTCCTTATGATTAAAACAATACCATGGGGTATATTACCAGTAATTATATCACCACAACCAAACTCAAGTCGAATTTAGAATTAGAAACAATGTTGTGTGATGAAAAATCCAAATTTTCATTTATATACCAATCGTTATACATTCCATTCTGATCCTATTATCCATTTAAGTCTTATATTCCATTATCTAGTTAGATCATTTATCCCCTACCTATCCTTATTTACCATCCCTGGAAACACTCATTTTCAAATAAATTACAAATGCACCTTTTTTAGAGGTTTGCAAGAAGTAGAATCAATAACCAATGAAGATCACAAAAACACTAGTGTAGTTCAAACTAGAAACATGTTATTGATAGAGAAACTATTTAGAGTGAGTATTGGTTAGACAACAAAGGGTCCACATTATGCATATCATAATCCTTCATTGAGTTGAGATGTTAAGAATAAAAAAATTAATTAAAAAGTACAAAATAATCAAAATAAAAAGAGAAATAATTCATCCAATGGTGAAAACCATGATTATGTCACCTTGGACAAATACCATGATGAAAACCATATTCATGGTATCATGCATAAATAATTTTTGTTTGTAAGTAACTTAACACTTGGGGGCAAACCTATCTACATTATAGACCATTCCATTCAAGCCCTCTTGGACATTTAAGCCTATTACCATTCCAACCATTTTAGGCATTCAATATTTTTAAACCCAACCCATCTTGTTGTGACCATTAGTCTTCTCATCTTGACCATATTATGAAAGTGGAAGGTATATTGAGACATATTTTTGAAAACCTTTTGGCCTATTATCTACATGAATCTTTTATAAATAGACACATTTTGTTCTCACATGACATGGTCCTTGGAAACTCCTAGTCCTTTCCCTCATTATCATCCATTACTATCACCTTATCCATTTGACCTTCATTATTTCTCATTATAGGAGGAACTACATTGACCTTCCATTCAAACTATTTAGTCAGTGCTCATTCTCTGAGGTTGACTTGGTCACCCCTATTCTATGCTTTCATCATTTTTTGAGAATCCTAAGCCTTGTTATCACCATTTTGTGTGCATACTAATCAATTCTCTCATTATTTTATGAGTTACCATTCCATGATCTCACCATTTTGTGAGCATCTTAATCCATGTTTTTGTTGGAACACAACTATCTTATGAGAGGGGGTGAATTAGTAGATTGACTAACTTAGTCCTTTTTTAACATTTTTAATGTAGACTAAAAATATATGTAGATATCACATACAAACAAATATGCATAACACTAGATATACCATGGAAAACCCAATATGGGAAAAATAGCTAGGGGAATAACTGCTAGAATATTTTTTTTTTAATCTAGACTCATAGTCAAGAACCTCACTGGTTACAATGTTTAAGGGTACCAACCCTAAGGAGACACAAAATCCCTAATTTAAGAGGACCTACTCTAATCAATCACTGACTCAACTGAGCACCAACTTAGCATGTTTGATGGCACCCACTAATCAGATATATATTCAAAATATGGAGTTACAACTCTAAATTATACTATTGATTCATAAATGGATACAATTCAATTCTCTGTTATAGGTCTAGTCTATAATTGCTCATGCTATGCACATCCCTCTATTCTCTTTTCTTCTTGTCTACCCCGCTGACTCTGTGTCTCTATATTTATCTATTCGACACAATTCAATAACACCAACAACATTTATTGTATCTTTGATGACATATATATATATATATATATATATATATATATATATATATATATATATATATATATATATATATATATATATATATATAAGCATTTGATCTAGGGTTTTGTATCTTCTTTGTGTTCACACTTGTCTACTAACACATCATGTTAGTTCAAGACTATGTCCATATTTCTTGAACAAAAAGTTTCTCGCATCTTGAGCCATGATCCACCACCATGATTCTTGGTCTCATTACTATTTTAGCATATACTGGGCTTTAGTTTTGATTCACATTAATTATTACATAAATTTAATTGATCACCACAATCAAATCCATTATCTATGTCATATTTTATGGCTTAACTACATGTTCCACCACTTAAACATTGAGATGAACATATCTATAAATATTGACCATAGAACTTAAGTTTTTCTCCATGATCCAATGATCCTCATTAAATTTTCTCAACTTTAAAATGAGTCCATTAGATCAATTTCTGACAAGCTCATGTGCTATGTTGGATCCTTATATGCTTTCAAGATTTAATGTTCTAAATTTAAAATGCATCCAATGGATATTTTTATTTGAGCTCTTGCATGATGTTGGATATTAAAAGTTACATAAACTTTCCCTCTATCTAAATTTAAACTTTGACCACTTGTCCTCATCTTCATGTATCTTGACATTCTAGAGTAAACACACTCTATCTATCTCTTTGAGAGTTTCTCTAACTTTAACATGTGTAAATTTGACTATGAGAACCATCTCAATATGCTTGGAAGGCTAACTTTGCATAGATATATATTTTACCTCAATCAACCTCCTATTCTAAAATTTGGACCATATAAAATAGGCATAATAATGAACAAAACTTTATTCTTATTTATTCCTAAAACCTTCACATGTGTGAGATATAATTCCATTAATATAATCACTCATATTCTTCTACCACAGAGCCAACTATGCTTAGAACTGCTTGAAGGGAAAACTTTATTCTTGCATAACTTTTGTTGAGATTAGTCACATGACTTGAATTTTAGCATAAATTTTGTTGTACTTAGTCACATAAGATCCTCAGATATGGGATTCCATCCATATATCTATCTACTCCTAAAACCTTCATACTTGCAAGATATGACATCATCAAAATGCCTTCTCAGCTTTTCTTACAACTTGAAAATTTGGCTAAGTGTGGGAAAACACTGTAAAAATTCCTAAGAGCCCAACTTTTAACTTGAATATCTTTTATCACACTACATCATGTGACCTAAGATTAAACACATAGAAACTAAGCACAAAAATGAATAAACCCATATGATCATTTTGTGCTGACACCTCTCTGTGTGTGAATGTTGACCTCATTAACATTCTTACTTGGATCTACTTGAAACCTTTTACAAATTTGGCTAAGAGGTGTGTGTGAATGTTGAAGTCATCAACATAGTTATTTGGCTCTACTTGAACCCTTTTGTAAATTTGGCTAAGTATAGAAACTTAGTGAATTATTTCTAAGTAGCCAACTTTGCATCCTCATATCTTATACCATGATTCATCGTATGACTTCAAATCTAGTGTATAACAACTAGGGAATAATGTGATCACAACCATATGACTAACTCCCCCAAACTCATCCACATGTGGTAATGGTGACATCATCAAATGGCCTATTGAAATTTTCTTGCCATAGACATAAAATGTCTAGATGAAACCAATGAAGAACCAAATTAATTCCACTCATGCATACAAACACTCCTATCATCCTTGACCTTTGATAGGATCCCTTTCATATCCTCAAATCACCATATTTAACCCTAAACATTAATGACATCTATAATGTCAATAATCTCCCTTTTGACATGAATGAAAATCATATTGCCAACAATCTCCCCCTTTGTTATTAATGGAAAACTAGATGATTTGATCTTCTAATACTTGGCTCCTTCTCTAAAATTGATTACACTAGCTTCTGATGAACTTGAACTGAAATTTTTCATACCAAAATTGACCCCCCTTGGGCAATGGCACATTTTACAAAACAAAACTTGGACACATGTTCTGCTTCTTCTTTGATAAACATTTACAAAGAACATTTGCATTTTCTATCCCCCTTTGACATCAATGGTAAATGGATTATTTCTCATGGTTTTTTCAAAATTTTCTCCCCCTTTATCAGAGAAAGAAGTTTATAAAATAATCTATAACCATCATTTAACAAGAAATTTGCAAGAAATATGCATACCTAAATTGTATTTTCTCTCTTCTTCCAGGGATTAACAAGACTTCTATGATACTCCCCTTGACTCATGCCCTATCTTTAGGATCTAGTGATGTGATGTAGGAGCCACCACTTTGAACTCCTATCTTAGATACTCAAATTATTCCTTAGGAAGAGGTTTGGTGAATATGTATATAATTTGATCCATACTTGGCGCATATTACATTGTGACCTCTTGATCTACAACCATCTCTCTTAGAAAGTGATACTTGATTGATATGTGCTTGGTTATAGAATGCATCACTGGATTATTTGATATATTAATAGCACTTGAATTGTCACAAAGAATAGAGATAGGTGATTTGTATTCTACCTTGATGTTTTTGAGCATTTCCTTCATCCATAAAATTTGAGTACAACATGCCACTGATACCACATACTCTACTTCTACTATATAAAGAATAACTGACTCTTACTTTTTTCTCAACCATGAAACAAGTTTATTTCCAAGGAAAAATGCACCACCACTAGTGATTCTTCTATCATCCACACTTCTTACCCAATCAACATCTATATATGTTTTCAAAACAAAATCTTCACTTTCAGGGTACCATAAACCATAGTTAATTGTGTTCTTCATATATCTAAAAATCCTTTTCACTATATTAACATGTGATTATTTGGGAATAGCCTAAAATCTTGCAACCATGCACATTGCTTGCATGATATAGTCTTGATGTAGTTAGGTATAACAAGATACCTATTATTGATTTGTGTATAGTCTGATTTGCATCAAGGGACTCATCCTCTTTACTTAACTTACATCCAGTTATCATGGGAGTACTAACTAGTTTTCTATCTTCCATTCCAAACTTCTTCAGCATTTCCTTTGCATAATTGATTAGGGATATAAATATCTCTTCATTAGTTTGTGCTATTTATAGACCATTGACTAAATAAAGTTATCTAAGCATAGAAATCTCAAACTCACTTTGCATTTGTGTAGCAAATTCTTTACAAATTTTGTTGTTGCTACCACCAAAGATGATGTCATCTACATATACAATCATAATTAACATATGTTCACCTTTTGATTTGAAGTGCAAATTGTTGTCTACACATCCTTTATTGAATCCTTATTGTTATAAGTACTAGTCTAATATTGAAAACCATGCTTTAAGTGCCTATTTTAGATAATATAGAGCTTTCTTTAGTCTACACACATATTCCTCTTCTTATATTAGCTAAAAACCTCCAAGTTTTTCTATGTATACTTCCTCTTCTAAGTTCCCATTCAAGAAAGCAAACTTAACATCCATTTAATAGACTTTTAACTTCTTATAAACAAAGAATGCTAAAAACATTCTTATGGCTTCCAATCTATCAATTGGATCAGATGTTTCCTCAAAATTTATGCCCTCAACTTGTACATATCCTTTGCACACCAATATTTCTTTATTTATTATGACAGTTCCATCCTCATTAAGCTTGTTTCTAAAGACCCATTTTGTACATATTACATTCTTTTTTGTAGGTCTTGGAACTAATTCTTGAGTTTTTTGTTTTTTAGTTTGGCTCAATTTTTATTCCATGGATTTTAGCGAATTCTCATCTTTACTAGCTTCAAAATAGCTCTTAGGCTCAATTTTAGACATTAGAACAAAACTTACTTGCTCTTTGTTCATTGTAACTCTTCTCCTTGTTTGAAATCCTTCATTTTTATTACCAATGATATACTATATAGGATGATCCTTTTGAACAAATATTGTAGGTGACTTTTCATTTACTTCCTCATGTTCTTCATTAGTTGCTTCTTATTCAAAATTTGATTCTTCAATACATATTTCTCTATCAAGTTTATCACATTTCAATCCTTCTTCAACCTTGACATTGATTCTCTCTATAATCTTGTGTAGCCTTTTGTTGTAACATATGTAGGCTTTGATTTGGGTGGATTAACCAATAAATATTCCTTCATCACATCTTGATTCAAATATTCCTAATTTGTATTGTTTTCTCCTAATGTAGCATTTTCTACCAAACACTCTAGAATAATTAACAGAGGTAGGTTTTCCATCCCATAGTTCATATGGAGTTTTGTTACTATTTTCCCTTAGTTTAACTCTATCCAAGATATATATTATTTTTTGGATTGCTTCTCTCTAGTAGCCATCAAGTAACTTGGCCTCTTTTAGCATTGTTATGGCCATATCCTTGACTATCCTATTTTTTATCTCAACAACTTCATTCTATTGTGGATTCTTTGCTATAGAGTAATGCCTTTTGATTCCATGCTTCAAACAATACTCCATAAACTCATTTGAAGTGAATTCTCCACCTTAATCAGATCTTAATCATTTGATTTTTCATCCAATCTAATTTTCCACCATGGCTCTAAAGGTATTGAATCTCTCAAATGCCTATGACTTGTCTTTCAAAAAGGTTACCCATGTAATTCTTGAGTAATATACAAATAGCATGAAGCATATTTTTCCTTTATATCCTCTTATCTTATTAGGACCATAAAGATCAATATGAACTAATTCTAAAGGATTTGTTGTTGCGTACTCCTTTGTTTAAAATCTAACCCTTGTCTACTTGCCTTGTTGACACTCCTTAAAATTAGTGTTTAGAGGTTTGGTTATCTTAGGTATGTGTCTAACACACTTATTTGAGCTCACCTTTACCAGGTTATCAAAATTGGCATGCCTCATTCTTCTATGCCATAACCAACTCTCATCAATCTTTCCTAGACAATTAATTATTACCATTCACTTCAACAAGATTATAGATATTTCTTTCAGTTATTTTCCCTTTTGCAACTAGTCTTTTAGATCTCATTAACTTGAAACCTTCTGCATTAAATGTGACCTTATATCTATTTTCACACATTTTTATGACACTTAGTAGATTATGTTTCAATCCTTCAACATAAAGGAAATCATGTGTAAGTAGTTTTACATCTATGTTTAAGGTTCTTTTACCTTAGATATTTACCTCAGTAATGTCTCCCAAGATGATAGATCTTTCCTTATATTTTCTTAGTTTAATTAACTTACTCCTGTTACCAGTCATGTGTTTTGAGAAACCATTATCTATTACCCACAAATTTTTCTCCTTGGTATGGAGTGTGGTTTGAGTGATCATAGATTGATCTTTCAATTTCTAAACATCATTGTGTTTCTTAGTTGGCTTATTTTCCCCCCTTTTAGAGACTTGTGAACCTTTGTTCACACTAGGAGGCATGCTATTATTTTGTATATTTTGTCTTATAAAGTTTGTTCTACATTATTTAGCTATGTGACCAAGATTATTATAATTATATCATATTACATTTGTATTTAACAAGGGATCAAATCATTTTTTGCTTACAAAGTTTATTCTCCTTTTAGAAACAACTCTACATTCAATATCCTTATGATCAAACTGATTACAGGTATAATAATAACCATAGAAAGATGAGGAATACCTGGTCATAACATTTATTTGTGCAAGATGAGGAGCTATTATAAACTCTAGCTTCTTCAAGTCTCTAACTCTTGTGTAACCATATACATTAGTTACCTTTGTGTTCTACATCTTCCTTGAGTTTGTAGAGATTTGCTCATTACTCTTCTTCCTTTCTTCAGGCTTCTTTTTTCCTTTAAATCTCTTTGCTCTTGATTTTCCTTCTACTTTGAAGTTATCATATAAGTTAGTAGATGTACTATTTATGAGAATTTTTTATTTTTAATAACCAAGGTTAGATATCTATTTTGATGGATTTTGAGAGTTGATCAACTCATCAAAGAATATATGATCCTCCTTTTAGCTTCAGATCTTTATCTATTTACATTTTAGCTTTCTTAAGATCTTTTCTCAAAGCCATTGTCTTTGTTTATAACTTATGCACTCATCAAATTTAGATTATAGTTCAAGTTTGAATGCATATTCTATCCTTTTAGATTCTTCAACTTGTGTCTTCAGGTTGACCACCATTTGATCATATTTTTCAAGACTTTTAGACAAATTTTCAATCTCCTTTTATCCAAACTTCTTCTATTTTGAGTTCTCTTTTCTTAACTTTTCAATTTCATCTAGAGAATAGATGAGTTCACACTCTAGATCCACTTCTTCTTATTCTTCATCTGATTCTTTACCTTCTTCTTGATCCATAGAAGGTGATCCTAATGTCATGAATAGGACTTCCTTTTCTTCACCCATAAAGTCAGAGTCATGGTCATCATCAAAACTATCAAAATCATCTAATGAATCATTGTATTCTTTTGTGTATAGGCCTTTCTTATTTTTGAAGAAGTTCTTCTTATAATAGTGAGGTTTCACCTTTTTAATATCCTCTTCTTGCTCAAAGTTATCCTTTTTATTATAAGGACATTTGTCACCAAAATGTCCTACCTTACCATAGTTAATGAATTTAAAGGGTACCTTGTACATTCCAGACCCTCTTCTTAATTTTTTGATAAAGTTAGCTTCTTCTTCATCAGTCTCCTCAAATCTAGATGTAGGTGATTTTGAATTTACTAGTTTGGATGTTTTGAATGCAACTTCTCTATTGAAGGTATTTTTTTCTCCCATTCTCATCTCATAGGCTATGAATGTTCCATGCAACTCATCAATAGTGAGTTTATCTAGATCTCTTGTATCCTTTATTATAGAGATTTTTGAGTGATATCTTGACTCCAGAGATATTAGGACCTTTTTGATAATGATTGTATCTTTCATCTCTTCTCCAAGGCCTTTGATTTCATTGAAAATTTCATCTTCTTTAGGGAGGTAGTCTACAAGTTTCTCTTCATTCATTTTAAGGCTTTCAAACTTGCCTTTAAATGTTTATAGCTTGGCCTGCTTTACCTTGTCATCACCTTCATAGATGATATTTAATTTTTTATAGATATATTGTGCATTTTAACAATGCATCATTTTGATAAAATTTGAATTAGAAAATCCATAAAGGATAACATTATTTGCCTTGACATTGCTCTCATATGTCTTCTATAAACCCTGATCAATAGGAGTTGTAGGAGGGGCTGTATATCCATTTAAAAAAAAATCCATACATTAAAACCTAATGAAGATAAATATGCTTCAATTCTAATGCTCTAAAATGCATAGTTTGATCCATTAAAGAGAGTTTCTTTGTTTGAGGAAGAGCCTTCTTAACTAGCCATTTCTTTTCATTGTCCTAGATCTACCTAAGTTGATTGAGCTTCTTCTAAAGAACCAAGTCTTTGATACCAATTGTTGAAACAAAAATATCTACTGAGAGGGGGATGAATTAGTAGATTGATATAGTACATTTTAAAATTTTTTAATGTAGATTAAAAATATATGCAGAGATCACATACACTCAAATATGCATAACACTAGATATACCATGGAAAACCCAATATGGGAAAAACCACCATGAGAATAGCTACTATAATATACTATTATAATCTAGACTCACAACCAATAACATCAATATTTATAATATTTAAGGGAATCAACCCTAAGGAGACACTAATCCCTGATTTAAGAGAACCTACTCTAAGGAAGCATCGACTCCCTAATTAAGCACCAACTCAGCTTGTCTGATGTCACCCACAAATTAAATATATATTCAAAATATGGAACTAAAACTCTAAATTACAATATTAATTCATAAATTAATCCAATTCAATTATTTTTTATATGTCTACACTATAACTACTCATTATTTGTACTTCTTTCTCTTCTCTTCTCTTCCTCTTTGCCCCTTTAACTCTGTGTCTTTATATTTCTCTATTAGATACAATTCACTAACACCATCAAAATTTACTATATCCTTGATCTCACACACACACACACACACACACACACACACACACACACACACACACACACACACACACACACAATCATTTGATCTAGGGTTTTGTATATTCTCTATGTTCACCCTTGTTTACTAACACATCGCACTAGTTATGGACTCAGTTCATATTTCTTGAATAACAAGTTTCTTACATCCTAAAATCATGCTCCACCACCATGATTATTGGTCTCATTACTATTTTTATCATATAATGGGCTCTAGTTTTGATGTATATTCATTATTACATAAATTTGATTGATCACTATAATCAAATGCATTATCTATGTTTTATTTTATGGATTAACTACATGTTCCAATACTTGCCCATTGGGATGAACATATACTTAAATATTGACTATAAATATTAAGTTTCATGCCATAATCTAATGATCCTAATTCAATTTTCTCAACTTTAAAATGTGTTCATTAGATCAAGTTCTAATAAGCTCACAGGCCTCATTAGATCCTTATACAATTTTGAGCTTTGATGTTCTAACTTTAAAACACATCCATTAGATCTTTTGATTTAAGCTCTCGCATGCCATTAGATCTTCAAAGTTGCATGAAATTTACTTCTATCTAATGTTAAACTTTGACCACTTATCCTCATCTCACTACATCCTAACATATTAGAGTAAACATGATCTATCTATCTCTTCAAGAGTTACTCAAACTTTACCTTGTGCAAATTTTACTATGGGAACCATCTCAATATGTCTGGAAGGCTAAATTTTCATAGATATATCTTTTGCCTCGATTAACCACCTATTTTAAAATTTGGACCATATAAACTAGGCACAATATTAAACAAAACCATATGCTCATTTATTCCTAAACCTTTGTGCTAGTGAGATATAAGATGATTAATATACTCACTTAAATTGTTCTACATAGAGCCAACTATGCTTAGAATTGCTTGAAAGGTTAGTTTTGTTCTTGCATAAATTTTGTTGTGCTTAGTTGCATGACCTAAAATTTAATACATAATATCCTCTCACATAGGGATTCCATCCATATATCAATTTTCTCCTAAAAATTTCATACATGTAATATATGACATCATCAATATGCCTTCTCAACTTTTATTACAACCTACAAATTTGGTTATGGGAAAATACTATCAAAATGCCTAAGATCCCAACTTTGCACATGCATATATTTTTTTTTTCTACATCATAGCACAAAAATGATCAAACCCATATGATAATTTTATTCTAACACTTCCATGTGTGTGAATGTTGACCTCTTCAACATGCTTACTTGGCTCTGCTTGAACCCTTTTGAAAATTTGGCTAACTATAAAAACTTAGTGAATTCTTTTTGAGCAGCCTAATTTTCATCCTCATATCCTCTACCATGTTTTATTGAATGAATTCAAATATGGCACATAATACCTAAGGAATAATGTGATCACAACCATATGACCAACTCCCCTAGACTCATCCACATGTGGCAAATTATGACATCAACAAACAACCTATTCAAATTTTCCTATAATAGACCCAAAATGTCTAGATGAACAAAATAAAGAACCAAATGAATTTAAATCATGCACATAAACACTTCAATCATCCTTGACCTTAGATAGGATTCCTTGCACATCCTCAAATGACCATACTCAACCCTAAACATTAATGACGTCTATAATGCCAATAATCTCCCTTTTGACATCAATGACAATCATATTGCCAACATGTCTCTCCATTTTCAAGCATCCTAAACCATGCTCTCATCATTTTATGAGTTACCATTCCTTTTATTCACCATTTTTTGAGCATATTAAGCCACACTCTCTCCATTTTTCAAGTTACTATTCAAGGCACACTCTTGTCATTTTGTGAGCTAAAACATTCTATATCTCTTAATCCTCTATTGAGTTAAGATGCAAAAAGCCCAAAAACATTTTAAAAACTAAAAAGACCTCAAATATTAAAAAAAAGGTCTACAATATATAGGAGAGATATAAAGCCATAAAATCCTAAACATTATGAAAAGGTTTAAAATATCCATGAGAGATATAAATCTACAAAATTTATAAACATTTATCTTGTCCTAAATCCAATCATTATCCTTGATTTCTCATTAGGCCATTCATTTTAGAAACCATTGGGATGTGTCCTTCCCAAATCTACCCTACAGGTGAAAACTAATTATTGGTTCTAATTATTTTAGCTACATGTAGATGTGTCCTCCCCTTGCATGTATCCTTGCTTGGGGGCACCATTTTATTATCATTATATTTGAGCCTTCACACATCGATCTTCACTTGGTTAATGAAAATATGTTTTTTGTTGCTTTTTATTTACATGTTTTTGTGTTTATTTGTTTGCCTAATTATTTAATTTTATTATTGTTTCCTTGGCTTAATTCATTATGCTAATAAGGTCATAATCATGGTGTTCCTTGTCATGCAATTTTACTCGATTCCATCCACTAACATCTACCAGTATTATCATCATGGTTTTTATCATTGGTGTGTTGTTTCCATGTGTCTATTATATCAAGAGTCAATCCTTATGTACATCACAACTAGGTTATCATGTTTTTTATATAATGATGAATATTGTCTTGTACTAGATGAAAAAATAAGTGCTCAAGTTTTGTATAGAAATTTTTATTCAAAAAACATCTTTCCAAGCACTATATACCTCTCTTGTCATGATCATTTCCCTCATCCATTTTATTCCATATTGGGATAACTACATTGGTTTGAGGTCCTTATGGACTATGTAGGAAATGCTCAGTATCAACTAGTTTTTGAGGTCAACTTGGCCATACCTTTTTCATACTTATTCACATCCATATTCTTCCAATCTAATCATCTAATTATTATGTTCTTCCAACCATACCTTTCATTACCTTTTATCATTCTTATGTGTCTAGTTTTTATGGATTCTTAATTCTTATAAAATTAATTCTACCATCACACTAATATTAATCTCCATGCCTAATCTCCATCCCTATCACCACCATATACAAATGGGAGTTGTATCTTCTATTGTGCCATATGATGCATAGGTATATAAACGACCTATTGTGATGGATAATATATTAGAACCTATATTATTTTTAGTGGAGTCAATATATGAATAGGTACCTATCCCTATATCTATTCATATACCTATGCTTGATCCACATCCCTCTTCTATCAGACTCTCCTATGCTACCCTATCTATTGGGGATAAGGTCTAGTCAATTTAATAGGTTAGAAACATACCCACCATGATGCATAGATGTATATCATCCAAACATATATAGCCCTACATATATAGTTCCATACCATAAGTTATACCATGTCATAATATGTAATGGCATGGGTTCTTAGTACTAGAAACTCATAATATTAAATCTCCCATGTAACATATGTGAAAAATGGGGCCCATCTAAAATGTCTTGATAGAATGTAAACTATAATTACACATAATCTAAATTATATATCTCCATGATGAAGTCATGGAGACCCATGTTGTATCAAGGCACTAGCATATACTAAAAAATAATTATCCTCTATCTACCTAAAATGCATCTCTAGGTTTGATCACTAGATAAAGTCACCATATACCATCTCATTGATGTCACACTTATAAAATTATAAATATCCTAGGTGGCCTGATACACCTGTACTTATATGAATCCAACCATAGGCCACTACATCCTTAAGTAATAATCAAAACTATTATCCAATGGGATACTCTATAGCAAAATGCTACCAAGCCTAGACCTAGAGTAGAGTGCTATGTCCAATGTTTCACCCTCTCTGATATTAAATCATGTGTAAATATTTGTATAGCTAATATAATATAAAGAGACCCCATTGAAAGTGTCTAGTATAATCCACCATATCTTTCACCATCCCTATCAACTCAATCTGGAAGTATCAATTGCTCTTGTCAAATAGTAGGAGCTTACTAACAAGAACCATCAAAATCAATACCTCTTAGGGAGCTGATCCCTATGGTGGTGGTGGTGGCACTCTTAGAACAATTTATAGAGTCTAATCTAGGTCCTCCAACATGACAATATCAATGGACCCCTTGATAATAACCAGGTTTATAACTCCAATCAAATCCTCTAATACTACAATCTACCCCTCCAACATCTAATATATTTATCAACATTGAATAGGAACTCAAAAGATATGGTGTGCATCCTTGAAGGTCATAGTGGCCTCTCTAGTAGGTAGATGAAAAGTAGATATCCTTGAATGCCAATGCTCTACTATCACTAATAGGTATGTGTAATCCACTCAAATCACCAATACCTAGGTTATTTATCATAGATATACTACCTCCAATAGCCTCATAATCTCATTCATCATAATACTAGGTTAGTAAGGGACCTAAGAACATCATTCACATGATGCATGAGGCATCCTACATGTTCTTGCATATCATAAACCAAATAGAATTAAATTAGTCATTATTTATTTTTATTCTAGTTGACCAATTTACCATTATCTTCTATGTTGATAGAATACAAATCCTTTATATTTTCACATAATTGTTAAGAACATAAATAAATTGATAGGAAATTAAAAATTCACACCTAGGACCTCGTGAGCTCAAAAAATACAAAAAATATTACAACACTTTAGATATTCAAATAAATGTAATGCAAAACCTTTATTATAGCTTGCATTTGTTGGTATGTAGCTTGCATATAGCTTTTGATGGTATTTATCAATGTAAATCGTAGTTAGACACCTCCATTAAAAATATGGACCATGTTTATTTGATCAAAAAATAGAAGATTGATGTATAAAGAGATTTGATGATTTGACAACACTTCATTGTCTAAATTGAGCATGTTGAATTGTATTATAAATAGATGTATTTATAACTAATCCATATCAAGGAGGACCTTGTATAAACATAATATTTTTAACTTTTATTGATTATTAACACTTCATATCTTTAAAGAATCTATCGAGTCTCAATCTCTCTGAGTGCATGCCTTAAGGGGTGCATTAGGAAAGGGTGGGCAGACCATCAGTGATTCATAAGATTGTCATTCCTTTTACCTCTTATCATCCACACTCTATCCTCCTAAAACCATTGAACCCAATCTTATTCTTTTTTATCTTATCTATTCCCATCATTTTATATGTTTTATCTTCCATTTCTTGCCTTAGCACCATTTTGATCTATTGTTTATGCTAGGTTGACTAGGTCGATCTAGTACAATTTTAGGACTTTTGATCTCTTTTGGTTTGTTGGCCTCTTGACTGAACTAGCACATACCTAGAGATTTATACCTAAAATGTGTTATGTCAACTGGGTTGACCTAGCACAACCAACATTGATGAATAATTTTAGGTAAAGTTACTACTATATATACAATGTCATTTATGACCATTTGATAAGAGTGAATATTTAAGCAAATTAGTGCAAATGAACATCTAACTATTGACCATTATAGTTGGGGAATAAAATTTAAGGGTTTAATAATTTCTTTGGAATTTCTATATTGTCTTGTGGATGCTTGGATAGGTTGTGTAGCCTAGAGCTGATTTATCTTAGTTATCCTTACATACCATGACAATATCTTGCAAAGCACCTTGGCCAAGGGGAGATTGAGACTCCACAAGTTCATCTTCAAAGGTAAGTATTCCTAACTTTATTCCTCCTTTGTAAGAGTATATAGATAGTGCATTTGTATTCTTCTCTTCCATGTATTAGTATTTCATATACATTGATGTGAGTATATGTTTTCTGTACATGTTTAGTTTAGTTGTTTATTTTATTTTGTTTCTAACCCCCACTTTGTGCCACAATATTTAATGTGCACTAGATTATATTTACTTTTCTTGTTATTATATTAGTGAAATATTAAATCATAGGACTCTTTTATGGTTATTATGTGATTGTGATAGACTATAGGCTTTGGAACCCTATCTCACATGGTGTGTTGTGACAAGTGGTCCACTAATCAGGTCGAGTGGATCCTCACATTAATGATGCTCATAATTAACAATTATATTCCCACCAAATTGAAAGTGTAGGTGTGTTTTATCCCATCTGATCTAGGATTGATTTATGGACATGATGTATTTACAATTGTAAACACTTGAGTGAACCTGATGTGAATCAAACCCCTACAGGATTTATTTCACTTATTTCATTTATATTCATCATTATTTTTATCATATCTTTATTATGATAGATTAACCCTATCAACCTAGTTTATTCATCTCTATGCATAGGTTTGTAGGAATAGGTAACTAGCTCAACTATCTTGACCTAGTACAAGTTTCAGAACTTGCAAATTATTTGTTTAGATAAATTGATCAACCCAGTATAGTTTTCACCAATTTTTATACTTCTTGTTAAGTCAACTAGGTCAATTAGGTTGACCTAGTGAATTTTTAGCACTTGTTTAGCAAGTTTTTATATTGCTTAGTCCACCAACTCAACCCAATTTTCAAGATTTTGACATTTTTCTCTAAGGTTATTGATTTTCAATCTTCTTTATTTTCATATCTAAATCACTCAAGTGAGTTTTTACTTTTCTATTTCTATACTTTCCTTTCATAGTTTGTAGTCATTAAAACTACCCCTACATATTCAACTAGGTTGACCTAACTAACCTAGTTTATTTTTAGACTTTGTTTCCATAGTAGAGGTTTAACCCTATCGACCTTGTTTTGTATGTTTGTCATATAGTTTCTCAACTATACTTTTTTTCAAAGTTGGAATAAACCATATATGTTAATCACATCTTTATTTCCAGTTGTTTTCATGCTAAGAATAGCTCACATAATCTAATAGGTAGATTTCAATTAATTATTTAGTTGCACTATTTTTATTCTTTTGCACACACAAGCAAACCACATAAACATTAATACACATTTAAACATTTGACTACCCAGGTCTACCTACTTGGATTTCATCACCAAGGGGGAATCCAAATTGATACTCTAGTCAATTATAAAGTGTGGTTAATGGTATATTTTGGCTAAGCACCTGACACCCTTATCACTATAGTGTGTGAAGTGAGGGGGTAGTCCTCAATACCAAGCTTGTATCATTGCCATTATAGTCCCTTTCATCCTAGATGTACCTAAAACTATCCTTAGATTGATATCAAGTACCTTACTTAAATTTAATCTCCTTTTACACTTAAAATCATTCCTAATAATCTAATCAACATTCTAGGTTGACCAAGTAGTTATATTTATTTTCAAGTTATTTGCTTGCTCTTTATTCAATTGTGTGTGCAAAAGCTTGAATTATCTAGTATTAGTGCAAGATTTTGTTTTGTGTGCATTAATCAGATTGTCTAACATCAATTCAATTGACTATTTGTTTCCCTTTTAGTATTTACTTCTTTCTTACATTACTTTCAATTATCTTGCTTTAGTTTATAACTTATTATCATCTTTTATTTCTTCCCTGTCTATTGTGCTAGGTTGACCTTATTGACCTAGTATCTTTTTCAGCCCCTGTATACTTTGTTAAGTTGACCTAGTCAACCTAGTTATATTTACAACACCTTTACCCTTTTCCTTCTAATCATTATTCACTAAACTGGGTCGATACTGTGGATCCAATATAGTTTTATAGTCCCTATTTTGCACTAGGTCAACCTAGTACTATTTTTAATCACTTTTAGATCATTTGATTTTTCATCTTATCTTTTTTACTTTCATCATAGACTTTGTATTTGGTGACAACACTAAATTTTATTCAATAAACATGATAGAATTTACTAATCCTAATAGGGTCTCTCATAGACAAAGTAGGTTTCCTTTCATAAATGCTAGTAATGTTCATATTGTAACTTACATGATGGACTATGGGACCCCTCCTCACACCCCTTTGTAACAACACCCTTCTCTTCTCTTAGAGGATCATCTTGAGTTATAGTATACTCTTGAAATACTTTTCTTTATCATGAAATTCCCTCAACATAGAAGGAAGGATCCTTCCACCATCTATAACCTCATGATTGGCCATCAAGTTGAAGAACCTCATTCTCCTACTCCCACTTTCTCAACTAGATTTGGGGGTACCAATTTCTTTGCTTCTCAATCTCTTCCTTTAATCTTGACTCCTTATTATGCTATGACATATTTTTCTTTAACTTATTCCACCTCTATGCCTAGTATCTCAACTAACATGGTAGGTTCTATATCTATTGCGCCTCTTATAAGATCCACTATCCTTAATCCTTCCACTAGTTCATCATTTGCTACCCAAGGTATTCATTCTTCTAGTGCTTCATCTTTTCAACCATTTACTATTACATATTTTTCTTCACAAATAATTTTTTCCATTAGTGCTTCAAATTCTCATAGCTCTTCTCAAGCTCATATTAACACTAAATGTGGTACCCAATCCACTAATACCAAAAAAAAACACCAATAATACTTATTCTAATAACACTAATAAAACTCATAAACTATTTTAGGCACCGAAATCGTGTCGACTCCCCTGGTCATTCCCCGTCTTATTCTTCTTCGCCTATTTAACCCTTGTCGATCACTTGTTTCACCAACCTTGACCCTGGCAGCATGTAAAAATGAGCACAGAGCTAAAGCTAGACTCTATCCCCATTATGCACCTGCCAACGACGGTCTTTACCCGGCCGATGTTGCCGATGTCAGTCACTTATCGGCCGATGTCAGCAATCCTACCGACGTCGGTCACCTTGCCGTTATCCGTTATCAGTTATCATTCGGTTTCTCGAAACGGTTGACGAACCGTCTCTGGAACCATCCCTCGCCTTCATCAGCCTCCGCCAACCATTCGAAACGCTGATCAATCGAAACCCGAGCAATCATTCAATCAAACTGCGAACTCCGACATCAACACTCTCGGCATCAACCCACTCTCGGCATCAACCAATCTGCATTCAATCTGGCACTACACAGACAACTCCAACTATGGCTTTCATCGCATCTTCTGGCAGGTAAGTATTTATTCTGTTTGTTTTATTTCTTCTTGGTTATTCTTTGTTTATTAGTTCTGTCGTCCTGATTCTTCAAACCACAGACCCAACATCTCTCGTTTACATCCCTGCCTCTGTCCAAACTAAAACCCCCAGACTCTGTCCAAACCTGACCTTACCTTGCCCAGACCCTATCCCAACTCTCTCAGACCCTGTCTTTTATCAGACCCTGTCCCGACTCTATCCAAAACCCTACCCTGACCTTATCAGACCCTGTCCCGACTCTGTCTAAACCTCGTCTCGACCCTGTCAAGAACCTATCCTGACTCTCCCAAAGCCTTCTGCAACTTGTCCAGAACCTGCCCCTACCGACGCCGGTCACTACCCCGACCGACGACGGCATTTCAACCGACGTCGGCACCTTCCTTGACCGACGCCAGCATCACAGAGACCGACGCCGGTGACTGTGCAGAATAGTGCTGCATATCAGGTACGCACTTTTATTTTTTGTCATTTATTTCTATCATTATTATCTACTTTCGTCCAATATTCTACTTTTTTATCAGTGGGTTGATATCCTTCTAGGAAGTCTTCGTACTTCCGGGATCGGGTGTTCGCCTGACAGCCCACCATATCTTTGACTAACGTTTTTCCGTGTTTTAGCCTTTTCTTCACAGGTGTCATTCCTCCACAGCCAAAGAGGAGAATCTTCCAACGTCTGATTTCGGTGTGCATGACTTTATCAGGTACTTCTAGCCTTGACCATTTCTTTTAGTTTCTTATTTCTTCTTTGAATGTAGAAAGCAATTTTTCATAGAAACATTCTGGCACGCCCGGTGGGACCCTAGGTCCTCCTTGGGTTCTTTCTTTCTTTCATTCATTCAGGTGCATTAGGTTTCTTCCTTTTTGCCTCCTTTCGTCTCTTCTTAAACGACATCATAAGCAGGACTAAAACGAACATTTCTTTCTTTCTTGCACTTCTAGCTAAAACTCATATTCTTCGACTCTTTCTCCATTCGTCTTCATACGAACAAACATTTCGACTTGGGCATTAAAACACTTTGCATTCATCTCTGTTTTCCTGCATCTTTTAGACCACACATAGTAATTAAACCGCATATTGAATTAATCTAGATCACTTGATGTTACATGACCAAACCACCTGCACAAAACAAACATAAAACTTACTTGAGACAAGGCCCGACTGGGATTTCATCCCCCAGTGGATACCTTACCCGTCCCAGTGACTCTACTTGGATTTCATCACCAAGGGGGAAGCCCACTCCGTTCTCTGGCGGAGGATAAACTCTAGTGGAAGTATATTTTGGCTAAGCGAAACCAGCTAACCACTGGAATCGTGAAGTGAGGGGAGCTTGCTCCTTAGCACCAGGCCTGTACAGAAGCTAACACAGATTTCTTGAGCACCATAACAAAACCCGAAACCATCCATAGACTACTTCTTCTAGGACCTGACTCACAAAGCCAATCTTCCTCTACACACATTCTAAGGCATAAGCCACTATAATCCTAATAATTTACTTCTAGGGTTTTAGGATCTGCTTGTGTCTTCATCTTTTTGGTTCTTATCTACTTGTTTGAGCTTGTGAGGATGTTCTTCCTTGCCTTGAATGGTTCTGACTCGTAGCCAAGCCAAGGCTCTAGTCGATCACGCGAGGCATCATCCTCTTCCATCTACCCCGCCTACAACCAACCCTATAATGGAGTTCAACTCGGAAACTGAAAGAACTCCTACTAGACCATCTCCGACCCAAACACCTATTATCCCAGAAGGGGACCAAGATTTCGCACGATTCTTGGACCTCAATACCAAAGCCTTGCAACACTATCTCGCGAATAGCCAAATGCGAGACTCCTTGGGCAATCCAATTTATGGAATGCCAACTTCTTTCCTCGAGACTGCGGTTGTATCAACGACATTTGTAGTCCAACCCTTAGACACCCAGGCTGTTGCCTCAACCAATGACCAACCTTTCACCAACCATCCAAGTGTGGCCTCTCCTTCCATCGTTGGGCCCACTTTCACCGGGGTTTCGGCCCCCAATCAATCTCAGTCCACTCAACCACTTTCTACCCCCTTTCAAAACCTGGTCGTCTCTATTCCGCCCACCCTTACTCCTATCAACACTAGGGTGGCTACCCATCCATTAGCCCATGTTACCTCTAACCAACCTCCCATGACAACATCAAACCTAGCCATGCCTTCCATCCAACCATCCTTAGTCACTTCTTCTGTCCCTACGACTAGTCATCCGTACGTTGCACCCTTATTGGTACAACCGACTACGTCGTATACCTCTTTCAGCCTCTTTCAAGCACCTTACAATCTAGGAGGTGCTCCACCCGCCAATCCGTCAGTAGATATTATCAAGATGCTGATGGATAAAATGTCCAACCTAGAGACCTCCATTACCGGCTCACGCAACACTCTCTCGTACGAACAAATCTGCAACGAGCCCATCCATCCTTCTGTCCCCATCAGACCATATCCCAACCAGTGGGAACTTCCTAAGTTTTCTCGTTTCTAGAGCAAGGAAGACCCACAACAACATTTACGGGCATTCAGACACGCCTGTTACCTTATCACCCACGACGATGCGTTGCTCTTACGCACATTTCCCATGTCTCTCTTGGGTGCTGCACTTGACTGGTACAGCTCTCTTCCAAGCCATTCCATCCTCACATTCACTCAGCTAGCCCAGCTCTTCCTCGATCATTTCTCCATCAATATCACCAAGAAGGTCTCTATCACAGACCTCTATTCTATTCGCCAGTTCGAGGATGAATCTATTGCTGATTTCGTCACTCGGTGGAGGAGCCTTATCAATCAACTTTCATTTTCCTTACCTCAGCCTGAGCTTATTGAACTTTTCTCTCAAGCCTGCGCTAAACATATTTCTTCTACCTTGAGGGTTCAAACCTTCCGCACTTTTGACGAAGCCTTCACGATGGCTCGTAAACTTGAGTTACGTGCCGTTGAGGAGAATAAAGTCAAGTTGTGGAGTAAGAATCCCAACTCCAAAACCAATGACCCTTCTTCTAATCCCTCCTCGTCCAATCCTAAATCTAAAGCTTCAGCAAATGCTGTGGTTGTTAGATCTTCCTCTTTTTCACCTTCAACTAATCAACCTGAACCATCCACGTCTATGAGCGCCACTCGCCAATTTCAGCAGAGATACATACAGCGATAGTTTACTCCACTTGGAGAATCATACGCGTCTGTGCTAGAAAAACTCGTCAAACAAGGGGCCATCAATCTCCCTCAGATCCGACCTCCACCACAATTTGATCCCTCACGTGCCATCCCTGCGTGGTATAGGGAGAATGACTTCTGCCACTACCACCGTGTTAAAGGTCATGACACGGGCAACTGTAAAACCCTTAAAAACATAGTCCAAGACATGTTGGAAAAGGGTGACCTCATCCTCGACAATCCTAACGCCCCTCCTAATCAGGGTATCGATATCTTCAAACAACCATTCCCTAATCATCCACCAACCCAAAACAACGTCCAGACCTTGATTGACAATACCCACGAACATAATATTCAAACAGTCAATATGGTCTCGCCCCTCATTCCTAACCAACCCCAAGAGGTGAGTTCATCCATCAGTCCATCACATGTGGATGAACCTCTTTCTCCGGCTAGTTCTCCCTCAACTTCTCTCATTTTGGAGGATGCCTCGACCTTACCAGCACCACCAGTTTCACCATCTTCCTTCTTGCTGCCCATGGAAGACCCAACCTTTCCTACTCCTCGACCACAAGTGGAGGGCACTATCATCCCTGCCCTTTACCCGCTTGAGGAGCTTCATTCACCAGTTTCTTCTCCACCCAGGGAAGAACCTATTTCTCCTTCATCTCCAACCAAACACGAACCTGTCACGACTTCACCATACTTTGGGCCCGAGACTACTACACCTGTCTCACCTTCAGTCCCACAACTGTCGGCGTCTTCTCAAGAGCCTAAACCTCATCCCGCATCTTCTCAGCCATTTTCCCGACTAGTGGAGAGACTCAAACTTCTCCCTTCTAGGAAAGTGGAACATCAGGGATTGTGGGACCGTCTCACAGCTCTTCAACAAGCCCGAGCCCTTTCATCTCATGCTGCTAATCCTCCCATGGCAGAACCTCCTAAGACTATCAACAAAAATCCGATCTCCACTTCCAAACCATCTACATCTTCATCAACTTCATCAAAACCAAAACCCTCATCTACTCTGCCTAAACCTATCAAATCACTTGGCGTTCACCCCATCTCCAACCTCACTCATCCACAAGTGAAGGTGGACTTAACCCAAACTTCAACTAATAGTAGTCTTCAACACAAATCAAAAAAGACTGCCAAACCACAGAGGCGAACGCCTCCTCTTCCGTCACCATTGCCTTCCATTTTGGGCCCGCATCCTTCAACCTTAACCAGAGTCCTTCCCACTCCAACCTCTAACCAAAACTGGTTGCCTCCTTTGCTTCCTTTACCTACCGCTAGCCTACCCTCTCCCAAAAGGGCGATACCTCTCACGAAGAGTGTACTGTCTCCGCCTATCATCGCACCATCAAAACAGAAGGTGGTACGAAAACCCCCTCCAATTTCGTCCAAGCAAAAGTCACCAACATCGCATACATCGATGAGCATGGACCCTTTAGTGGGCTCATACTCTTTGATCTTGCAACGAATTTTGCAAACTTCTAGCATAACTCTTCCACCCATCAAGCCCTTTCAACCTATCGGGTCTAAACCCTCCTGGTTCGACGACACGAAGATTTGTTTATATCATCGTACACCAGGACATGACACCGAGACTTGCTGTGCCCTCAAGGCTGTCATTCACCGTTATCTGGAGAAAGACACTCTTCTCTTTGAGGACACTTTCAACCGCCCCCCGACTCCTTCTCATAACCCTTCAACCTCTTCAAACCCATCCACATCTCATCAACCGGTTACAACCCCTTCATCATCTTCACCTCCCATCTTTGAAATCAATGCCATTCACATCACCACTAGGTCACAAAAGGACAAGGCGAAAGAAAAAGCCGCCATTCCTTGGACCTACCCTTTTGTCAATCCACCTCAACCGCCTAAGCCTAAGATTTCTATTCTTGGCGCGCCTCAACCCTCTTCTTCTTCTTCTTCTTCCGGACCAATCCATGACTCCATGTTGAAACAGCTTCACCAGATGCCTGTGAAGATGTCCCTCTACGATCTCATCCAAACCTCACCCCAACATCGTCAAGCCCTCATCCAAGCCCTGCAGGCAGCAGAGGTCCAACCTGAGGACCCCCAACCACTTGCTGCCCTTGTCCACTCCTTAGCCCCTGTTACCTCCATCACATTCAGCGATTCTGAGATTCCCACATCCAACATGGAAGATCAGGACGCCGCCCTCTTCATCACTGTCTATATCGATCGGACATGCATTAAATGCGTTATGATCGATGGGGGCGCTAGCATCAACATCATCTCCACCCATGCCTTTGATCAGTTGGCTCTTCCCAAGAATTGCATCTCCAAAACTGACGCGATCTTGCACTCTTTTAATGACACTACTGCCACGACCATTGGCACAGTCATCCTTCATATCCGCGTTGGTCCACGCATAGTCCCAGAGCTCTTCTACATCATCGAAGGAGAGTTCTAATACAACATCTTGCTGGGCTGACCCTGGATCCGCGCCATGGCCTGTGTCCCCTCCACCCTGCACCATTGTGTGAAGTTTGAGCATGACGGACAAGTCCACACCATTCCCGATGACCCTTCGCCCTTCAAAACATGCAACACCACTTACCGTCCAAACGATGTCCTCATTCCTATCAATCCATCAACCCCGGCATCGCCTCCATCCGCAGAAGCTTCGACCAGTTCGCAACAGGTGGTCACCCTTACACCTCCCCTTCAAGCGACAACCACAGACCCCATGGAAGACGTCTTCCAAAGACTTTCATTGGGAGAGTATCACTTGCTGGCTTTAGACATGTTCCAAACTCTGCAAGAGTATGGATGCCTTCATCACAGCCCCAACTACGACCATCGGATCGGGATGATCATACCTTATGGTCCCCCTCACCTCCGCACCAACCTCGTCTATGGGGGCTTAATCAAGCTCCTACTGACGGTAATCCTCTTTCTTCACCTCAACCTTTCACATCAGATTTTTTGTTTCTTGGCAACCCCGCCTTTGTACACACTTACCTTTACAGGTGTGCATGGAAGGGTTTTGGTTTCGGACGCTATGAGCAGGGCTCCCATCAGCCTATCCAACCGCTCAATGATGACGATGCCAAGAAACGGTATGGTTTGGGATATCACGACCCCACTCAAGACCCTGTAGACCTTTGTCCTGAACCAATCCTTGACCAATCTCCTCCACACTCACCTGTTTCACCACCTTCACCTACGGAGTCAGTGGTTTCCATTCCTCCTAGTTTTTTTTCCATAAACACCATCCGCCTGGACCCCTTGACTTATCATCTCAATGGGGTATCCAAGTCTCTCCCTCTCATTCTTCCTAGCATGATCGAAGATGAGTCGGCAACCATTCACACTGTTCACTGCATTGACGATGACGCCATTCTTTCCTACATGGGCGCTGATGATTCTTTCATCCAGCGCTCCCTCCCTTCTGAGACCCAGGTTATGTTAAATGAATCAACCATTGACATCAACCTTCCTTCTTTTGATGTTCCTCATGTCTTAAAGATCGGCCAATCTTTAGACGCTCAGGAGCAGCTTGACTATACCCAGTTCCTCTCCGACCATAGCAAGGCCTTTGCCTGGACTTACAGTGATATGCCTAGCATCGACCCCACCATCGTTACCCATAACATTGTCACCAAACCAGAGGCTAAGCCTGTCAGGTAAAAGCTTCGAAAGATGCATCCTCACGTTGCCCTCCTTGTCAAGGAGGAGCTTCAGTGTTTCCTTTTTGTCTCCTTCATCCAGCCCATCGATTATCCATAGTGGGTCTCTAACATCGTCCCAATCACCAAGGCAACTGGGGGGATTCGGATCTACACAGACTATTGCGACCTTAATCTAGCCTATCCTAAAGACGACTTTCCTCTTCCTAACATCGACCAGCTTGTTGATCTTACGGCCGGCCATGAGATGCTATCTCTTATGGACGGGTTTTCAGGATACAATCAAATCCTGATTGCTCTGAAAGATCAGCATAAGACTACTTTCATCACCCCATGGGGGACTTTTTGCTATCGAGTCATGCCTTTCGGCTTGAAGAATGCAGGCGCCACTTATCAGCGTGCCATGACCTACATTTTCCACGATCTCCTCCACAAAATCATGGAGGATTATGTGGATGACCTGCTCGGCAAGTCCAAATTTCGCCGTGACCATCTGACCATTCTCAACATCATCTTTTCTCGTCTTCTTCAGTACAATGTCCGTCTTAACCCCAAGAAATGTGTCTTTGGGGTCCTCTCTGGCAAGCTTCTCAGCTTCATCGTTTCCTTTAGTGGCATCGAGATAGATCCCGCTAAGATTTGCGTTATCCTTGAAATGCCTCCCCCGACCAATCTTAGGCAGCTTCATAGTTTGCAAGGCAAGCTCTAGTCCATTCGTCGCTTCATCTCGCAGCTTTCTGACCGCTGCCAACCTTTTCATCATCTCCTTAAGAAGGACGTCATTTTTACATGGGATAAGGACTGTCAAGAGGCTTTTGAAGCCTTAAAACGCTATCTGGTCTCTCCACCAGTTCTCATTCCACCTAAAGATGACCAACCCTTCTACCTTTATATCTCAGCCACTCACCATTCGTTAGGTGCCATGATCGCGCACTGAGACGAGCATCACCGTGAGCAAGCCGTTTATTATATCAGCCGAACACTGGTCGACTATGAAACTCGATATACCCATATCGAGAAACTCTGTTTGGCGTTAGTCTTTGCTGCTACTAAGCTTCACCACTATCTTCTCAATCACAAAACCTTTGTCATCACCCACACTGACCCTCTCAAGTATATGCACTCCAAGCCATATCAGAATCAACGTATGGCTCGGTGGCTCATGCTGCTTGCTGAGTTCGATCTCGAATTCATCCAGTAGAAATCTATCAAGGGGCAAACCATCACTGATCAACTAGTAAATGCCCCTCTTCCTGACACTCAACCTTCGCAGTGTGAGTTCCCTGACGAGTCTATTGCTGCGCTTTCCTCTGATGACACCACCTATCAGATGACTATGTTCTTTGACAGATCCAAATGTCAACTAGGTGGAGGTGCTGGGGTCATTCTCATCCCACTCGAAGGGGAGCCCATGCCTTTGTCTTTTAAACTCGACTTTGATTGTACCAATAATATGGCCAAATACGAGGCCTTAATTTTGGGACTTCAGACCGCCCTCTCTCTCAGCATCAAGTCCATCAACATCTTCAGTGACTCGCAGCTCGTCGTCAATCAGGTCAACGGTTCATACCTGTATAAAAATGAAATTTTGCAAAGGTACAAAAACCATGCTGACATTCTCCTTGCATCCTTCGATCATTTCCTCCTGCAGACTATTCCTCGATCCACGAATAAGTTTGCTGACACCATGGCTTCTCTCGCTTCACATATCCCATCTTCCTCATCTGCATCCAGACTTTTTGTCACGGTGTGTCGTTTGCCATTGCCTTCATATATCTCTCCTCATATTCATCATGTCAACACTATAGACCCTAGCCCACAAGATGCTTGGTATAAGCAACTTGTGGACTTCTTATCTCTCTCTATCATTCCTCCCAACCTCTCTAGTAATGCACGACGAGCTTTTATCAAGCGTACTGCTCGCTATACCATGCTAGGGGGTCTTCTCTATAAGCGAGGCTTCGACGGCCTCCTTCTTCGCTGTCTCACCTCCACTGAAGCATCTCAAGCCATTCAACAAGTCCACGATGGGATTTGTGGTAGACATTTCAGTGGGAATTCGGTTGCCAAGCGCATCCTTCGTCTGGGCTATTATTGGCCTACCCTTCATCAAGAATGTAGCGATTATGTTCAGCGTTGCATCAAGTGTCAGCAGCACTCTAACTTGCTTCATCTCCCCAGTCATGCCTTACAAATTGCTCAAGATTTTTGGCCTTTTTCTCAGTGGGGTTTAGATCTCATCGGTGAGATTAACCCTCATTCGTCTCTTCGTCATCAATCCATCATCACAGCCACTGAATATTTCACCAAGTGGGTGGAAGCCATTCCTCTCGTCTCTACAAAAGCCGACAAGATCGTCGACTTCATTAACACCCACATCATCTGTCATTTCGGTGTCCCTCATAAAATTATCACTGATAACGGCAAGTCCTTCAAAAACAAAACTGTCCAAAAGCTATGTGACTCCTTCGACATCAAACTCAGTTTCTCTTCGCCTTACTACCCACAAGCAAATGGGCAGGCCGAGGCTTCCAACAAAATTCTCACCAAAATTCTCATGAAAGTGGTCAGTGACACAGGCAGGGATTGGCACATTCACATTCCCTTCGCTTTGTGGGCTTACCACACTAGCATCTGAACCTCTACGGGTGTTACCCCTTTATCTCTCATGTACGGAATAGAGGCTGTCTTACCTCTCGAAGTACAGATCCCATCTCTCCGCATTTCTCTACATAATATCCTTTCCAATGATGAATTTCGTCAAGATCGCTTAGCTCAACTTGAGTTACTTGACGAACGCCATCTTGCTGCCCTTAATCATCTCCATGTCTATCAACATCGCATCAAGCATGCCTATGACAAAAATCTGTGAGAACGAGATTTCAACATCAGAGACCTCGTCCTCAAAGAGAATCAACACGTGACCAATATGGAGCACAGTAAACGAGGCAAGTTTGCTCCTAATTGGCTCGAACCTTTTATTATCACACACAAGTATGGATCAGGGACTTACCGTCTGTCTTCTCTTGATGGACGCCCAGAACCTGAGCCTCTTAATGCGTTGCATCTACGACCGTTCTACTGCTAGTCGAGTATTCGTCCACTTGACACTTAACTTGAGCTCGTCCCTTGAGCAATCCCCGTCCTCTTTAATCCTCCTTCCTTTCAACCCTATTCCTCTTAACAATTCCTATAACCCTTTTATGATGTATGGATGCTTTGTCCTAATAAAAGGGAGCCCTTGACCTTCTATAATCTTGTCCATGACTCACATTTCTATAAAAACAAATCAAGATGTCCAAACATATCCATGGTCACTATATCCATATCAAATCAAAAAAAAATAGACTGCTCCCTCGAAGGACAGCTGTACTATCATTGCTGTAATAAATAGACTGCTCCCTCGAAGGACAGCTATTCAAAAGCCTTTATATTAAATAAAAATCTAGACCACTCCCTCGAAGGATGGCTATGACTAATCTGGCAATAAACAGCATTATTTTAGAAGCTTCCCGCATTGATTAGCTTCACAATCTGACCACCAAGCAAATGACATCATTATGTGGACTTCCCGCATCGATCAGTTCACCCAAAAAAAAAAAAAAAAAAGTCATGGACTTGACTTATAGTTGTCTCAGGGTCTCCTATAAAAAGGGGCATAGTTATCTCTACTCTTAAAATGGGTTACCTTCTTTCCTCCTCCTATTACCTGCTCAAGGGACTTCGAGCTCACTTTAATGTCTAAGTGATTTGATTACCGCTCTAACATAACTATGGTCAACGACGTCACGCATGAATGGGGCTCTTGGTTCTCATAACCCCTATCTATGCTATCTTTTTGGTCCTTGTCAATGAAAGAGCGATTCACCTTTCATCTCTTCTTCTACACTTTGGTCACATTCACCTTCATCACTTGTCAATCGACTCAGCTCAACTCTCTCTTTAAACCACTCCCATTGCCTATTTACCCTAGTTTCTATGGACACCAATACACATGGAAAATATCGACCCGCCGCAATTTATGTTCAGCATAAACCAATACTTGCTGAAGCATAAATAGACCTCAATTCATTTTTAGCATACATCCATCACGAATATGGAATATTGCTAAGGATGAAAAACCCATCAACCAATGTTGCAGAATACACCATTTGGAAAAGGTTGCAACATCTTTTTTTCCTCATCATTTCATCATAACCATGACCAATCTATCAACCATTTTAACCACCTGTCTACCACTCGGACCCTTTGTCTGAACTACATTGGTCTGAGGCCCTTCCACTAGGGCTATGTAGGCAGCACTCAGATGACACGACCGTCTTCTAGGGTTAGCTCGACCATTCTCGTTTGTTCATCTCTCTGATGGACAAACCTTCTTGCCTTCTTTTAACCATAATCTTGCCCTTCACCACGACCCATTTCCATCCCTTAGACCCTTCCTCCCTTCTAGGGAGAACTACATCGGCCTGAGGCCCTATCACCAGGGCTATGTAGGCAGCACTCAGTTGACATGGGGTCTTTTGGGGTTAGCTCGGCCGCATCCTTTCGTCCATTCATCCATCCATCGACCACCAACCATTGGAGATCATGCCTATCTCCTCCGACCTCGACCACTTCCAAGACGCTGTTGCCTTGGTTGTTTTTGCATGTATGCTACCTCATGACTGGTTAGCCAAATTGTGCGTAGACCTTTTTGGACCCTCACAAGTATAGGATCGCACACCGGTTGATCCACATTACTTGTGACTTTTTTTGTGATTCTAGGAGCACTTCCTGAGCCCGGGATACTTGGAACGCGACGACCCATTTGGAGCTTCAGCTTAGATTGAGTAACCCGATCAGCAAATGACTAAATGCTGGGGCCCGATTACTTCAATTTTGGCACTCCTCGACCCTTGACCTGTGACACTTTGACCTAACCATCTCGTGCAGTGGTATGCGCGCAATCACGACTTTTGCAGCGTTCACCCTCACCCCTTTTTCATCCACTCTTTGTCAAATCAGCACCCGATTCTCGGTTCCCTTCCCTCGACTCCTGCTTTGAGGGGGAATACCTTATCCTTACTCGGGGCATTTTGCTTCCTATTTTTGTCTTGCAGTTCATTCGAACAACCAACAAGACAAAATCAACCTTATCCCTCACCTGGGGCAATCACTCCTATTTTTGTCTTGCAGTTCGTCCAGAACAACCAACAAGACAAAAAGGGGCAAATGTAGACACCAAAATCATGTCGACTCCCCTGGTCATTCCCCGTCTTATTCTTCTTCGCCTATTTAACCCTTGTCGATCACTTGTTTCACCAACCTTGACCCTGGCAGCATGTAAAAATGAGCACAGAGCTAAAGCTAGACTCTATCCCCATTATGCACCTGCCAACAACGATCTTTACCCGGTCGATGTCACCAATGTCGGTCACTTATCGGCTGACGTCAGCAATCCTGCCGACGTCGGTCACCTTGCCGTTATCCGTTATCAGTTATCATTCAGTTTCCTGAAATGGTTGACAAACCGTCTCTGGAACCGTCCCTCGCCTTCATCAGCCTCCACCAACCATTTGAAACACTGATCAATCGAAACCCGAGCAATCATTCAATCAACCTGCAAACTCCGACATCAACACTCTCGACATCAACCCACTCTCGGCATCAACCAATCTGCATTCAATCCGGCACTACACAGACAACTCCAACTATGGATTTCATCACGTCTTCTGGCAGGTAAGTATTTATTCTATTTGTTTTATTTCTTCTTGGTTATTCTTTGTTTATCAGTTCTGTCATCCCAATTCTTCAAACCACAGACCCAACATCTCTCGTTTACATCCCTGCCTCTGTCCAAACTAAAACCCCCAGACTCTATCCAAACCCGACCTTACCTTGCCCAGACCCTGTCCCGACTCTCTCAGACCCTGTCTTTTATCAGACCCTGTCCTGACTCTATCCAAAACCCTACCCTGACCTTATCAGACCCTATCCCGACTCTGTCTAAACCTCATCCCGACCCTGTCAAGAACCTATCTCGACTCTCCCAAAGCCTTCTGCAACTTGTCCAGAACCTACCCCTACCGACGCCGGTCACTACCCCGACCGACGACGGCATTTCAACCGACGTCGGCACCTTCCCTGACCGATGTCGGCATCACAGAGACCGACGCCGGTGACTGTGTAGAACAGTGCTGCATATCAGGTACGCACTTTTATTTTCTGTCATTTATTTCTGTCATTATTATCTACTTTCGTCCAATATTCTACTTTTTTATCAGTGTTACAGATAGTTTGTTAACGAACTAGTTGTTTGCATGTTAAAGGCTAATTTTAGCCTTGGAGCTGTGGATCTAATTATTGCAATTGGATGTCTAATTATTGTTTTCATGAGATCTATTTAAGAGACTCATGGGCTGTATTGTAATTTGTTTTAGTTTGAGTTGAGCTTGGTTAGCTCCTTCTGAGAGTGAAGAGAGCAAGGGTAGCTCCTCCTAGTTCCATAGGGGTGCCGAGTTTGTATGATCAGGTTGGTTTGTAGGTGTGCAAGATCAGGGAGAAGATCCATTGGGGTACTAGTTTGGAGAATCATAAGGACTTGGTGAGGCAAGGATAAGGGTTCTTTAGGGTGTAGAGAGATCTACATGGTAAGTAAGATCAGTTGATTTTCAAGTGTTTGTGTGTGCAAGGTCTAAGGTGGATCTAAAAGATAGTAAGGTCAAAGGTGATGGGCAACACAGGAAGGTGCAAGATCAAGGAGATCTACTTGGAGTTCGTGGAGCACTTGTGGAGTGCATGGAGCACTTGTGTACTGGCAGTAGTGATACTGATTGGTTGGAGGTTAACACCAACTCTGTGTTTGAGTTGTGTGTTGGGACCGTAAGAGAGAGAGTGAGCTCTTGAAGAGATTTACTATTTATGCCTTAGAGGTGTGGGAGCCCTAGAGGTGTGTAAGGAAGAAGACTGTGGCAATCTTCTTTGTTGTATTTCCTTTTGAAAGAGTATTAATACAATTGGGTACTGTCTCTCATATTCTATGTTATTTCTGAATTCTAGTTACTTGTTACTTTTTGTTGAATTTTGCATGTTAAGTTGCTTGGTAATCAATGGTGCTTCCGGGTCCTAACAGTTGGTATCAGAGCTAGGGTGCTAGTTCATAGCTTGATACCACTAACAGTTGGTATTAGAGCTGAGGTTACAGGGAGCAAGTTTGTGTTTGATTATAGGTCACTCTTAGGGGTTTCTGATTGAGTGGGAGTATAGCAATGGCATAAGAAAGTACACTAAGAATGTAGGAATTAAAAAGCATGAATGGTCAATTATGGTGTTATGGAAAGAAAGAGTAGGTAAAGAAATATTTTTGGTTGATAGAAGATCAGCATGAAGGAATTAAAGAAGTAGATGTTGCAGGTGTTGTTGCACAGGATGCTCTGGGATGTTCCTTAGATAAAGTAGAATCTTGGTTTATAGATTCTATTGCCTCTTTCCATGCAGCCCCAAATAGAGGGGTTGGTGAGCCTTGTCAAAGTTTTGGCAAAGGGGAAGTGTTTCTGATATTGCAGATGGCCAACACATGGGTGTTGAAGAAGGTCATGCAGGTCCTAGTCTTGAAGATGCGGCTAATTGCTTTAGGAAAGTTGGGTGATGAGAGATGCATATGAACTCTCATAGTGGATGCACTTGAATTAGCAGGTGGTAAGAAAGTAGGTACTCTTTATCTACTTGCTTGTATTACTGATTTTTCTTCTATTACAAGGATGTGGCTTTGTAGGCTTGGTCACATGAGCAAGAAGGAGATGCATGTTCTTAAGAGGAAGTCAGATGTGTTTGACAAACTTAAGAACTAGAAAGCCTTGGTGTTTATGGAGGAGATGATGGATAGAGATCAGTAGATAGGACTGGATAACTCTGAGCAAGGTAGTTTGGATAGGGTTTTGATCCAAATAGAGCTCACGGGTAAAAAGTCATCACTCACAAGAGAACACAGGCACCAGCATCGGTCAAGAGGAACCGGCATCGAACAGACAGGCACCGATATCGGTCATGTGCAGATAGGCTAAGTCAGTGGTGTCGAGTAGGTGGAGATCGACATCGGTAGGATAACTAGCATCGATGACCTAGACAGTTGCATGGAACCAATGTCATTTGAATGCAGACTGTGTGGTTACTGAGGTCAGTCACTAGAATGGATTTTGGGTGGACAACAAGCTGTCAAGGAGTCTCAAACACCCATGTGGAGGACTGAAAGGGTAAGTAAGCCTCAAATTTGTTATTCCTCTTCTTTATACTTGTTGCTCACTGTAGAGTAGAAAGGATCCAGGAAATAGTGGGAGCATGGCATGATTTCTTTGGAGAAGAACCAAATGGGAGATTTGGTAGAGTTGCCAGTCGGGATAAAATCACTGAGAGACAAATGGATTCCTTGGTTAAAGAATAGAGAGAATGGACACGTGAGATGGAAGGCTAGGTTATATGGTCTTAAAGAAGCTGTAGGATAGTGGTATAGGTTTGACAGGTGGATGACAAAGCATGGCTTTAGTTAGTGTCATTATAACCATTGTGTTTGTCTTACTAGGGGGATGATGGTCGTGACATTATCCTATTACTGTATGTGGAGGATGAGCTTGTTGTAGGTTTAGACATATAGGGTTTTTGCTGAGCTAAAGGTAAGGTTAGTTCAGTGGTTTGCCATGAAGGATTTGGGAGCAGTGAAATTCTTTGGCATGAGTAATCCTAGAGATAGGGAAGATCACAAGGTGATGTTGTCACAAGATGATTGTGTGAAGGTAGTGCAGGATGCAGAATGACAAGCGCACCTATGGATGGACAGTTCACAAAATAGGGTCCCTAATCACATGATGAGGTTGAGTATATGTGTACTCCTTGAGTTTGCCCAAGTAGTGGGTGCTGTCAGAAAGTTTTTAGTTAATCCAAGAAGGAAGCACTGGAAAGCGGTTCAGTGGGTTCTCAGGTATCTGAGAGGGACCAGTAGTAGGGATTCATGCTATGCAGGGTCAAGTAATTTGGATATGGTAGGTTACTTGGATGACAATTGTTGTACCACAAGATGTGTGGTGGTTGGTCTTCAAGATTGAGCTTGAAGAGGGATACAAGCTAGGAAATAGATTAGATGGTGTATAGGTATAGGTACAATGCAACTATTTATCTCTAAGTGGGAGATTGTTAGGTTGTGGAGCTAAAAGTTTCACTAATGCAAATAGGGGAGGAGGTTGTTGAGTGTCATAGTCACCAATGTTAGTCAAGACAACTGACATTAGTCAGGTGTAGACAAGAAGGCAACTGACATTAGTAATATTTGGCTGATGTTGGTCATCTCTAGGCAGACAAGGACCGACTTCGATCGCCTATGTGGTTCGGAACTGCGAGTGTTACAGATAGTTTGTTAATGAACTAGTTATTTGCATGTTAAAGGCTAATTTTAGCCTTGGAGCTGTGGATCTAATTATTGAAATTGGATGTCTAATTATTGTTTGCATGAGATCTATTTAAGAGACTCATGGGCTGTATTGTAATTTGTTCTAGTTTGAGTTGAGCTTGGTTAGCTCCTTCTGAGAGTGAAGAGAGCAAGGGTAGCTCCTCCTAGTTCCACAGGGGTACTGAGTGTGTATGATCAGGTTGGTCTACAGGTGTGCAAGATTAGGGAGAAGATCCATCGAGGTACTGGTTTGGAGAATCATAAGGACTTGGTGAGGCAAGGACAAGGGTTCTTTAGGGTGTAGAGAGATCTACATGGTAAGTAAGATCAGTTGATTTACAGGTGTTTGTGTGTGTAAGGTCTAAGGTAGATCTGCAAGATAGCAAGGTCAAAGGTGATGGGCAACACATCAAGGTGCAAGATTAGGGAGATCTACTTGTTTGTGTGTGTAAGGTCTAAGGTAGATCTGCAAGATAGCAAGGTCAAAGGTGATGGGCAACACATCAAGGTGCAAGATTAGGAAGATCTACTTGGAGTGCGTGGAACACTTGTGGAGTGCGTGGAGCACTTATGTACTGGCAGTAGTGATACTGACTGGTGGTACTGGCAATAGTGATATTGACTGGTTGGAGGTGAACACCAACTCTATGTTTGAGTTGTGTGTTGGGACCATAAGAGAGAGAGTGAGCTCTTGAAGATATTTACTATTTATGCCCTAGAGGTGTGGAATCCCTAGAGGTGTGTAAGGAAGAATACTGTGGCAATCTTCTTTGTTGTATTTCCTTCTGGAAGAGTATTAATACAATTGGGTATTGTCTCTCATATTCTATGTTATTTTTGAATTCTAGTTACTTGTTACTTTTGGTTTAATTATACATGTTAAGTTGCTTGGTAATCAATGGTGCTTCTGGGTCCTAACATTCACCTAAATAGGGGTCCTCAAAACAAAACACAATCATGACATATAGTGATCACACTTGGGGACTGTTTGTATGGGAGTGGAAAAGAATAAAAAGATGCTCCAAAAAAATTAAGTGATACTCAAGAAGCAAGGAAAATTACCCAAGGTTTTTAAAATCCCAAAAAAGTGGTGAACATTACCTATAGGCAAGGGTAAACATGTGTCTCAGTCCAGCATGGTATAGTCTTGAGAGGTTCAATGAAAGGTAAGGTTTCAAGGTGAAAGTATAGATATGAGGGATAGATAATATTATTAATGTCCTTAATATGATTAAATAAACATTATTATAACTCCATTAGGGATATAAATCAAGGGAAAGAGTTATAAGAAGTAAAATGTAGCTCACACCTTAGAACCTTGCACAGTCCATTCTATGCAAGACTGTCTTGAGCCTTTGATGAAGCTGGGAGGTCTAGAATTAAGACGAGGGGATAAAATCTTGTATTGGACAAATAAATTTATTGGATATTCCTCTAATTTATTCATAATTTTCTAATAAAATAAGGGAGTTCCCTTTGTTTTGTCTCAGACAGAAGACACTCCCCTCATACACAAACCCTAACAAATTTGAGAGAAAATGATGAAAGTTGAATCCAGAAGCTTGGAGGATATTGTGTGAAGGTTATACAAGTTGTAATTCACCTATATGAATATGGTAAACCAACCATAAGGTGGTAAAACCAAATAGGGTGGTCTGACATCTAAGGTTCTAGTTAGCCCTAGTAGGCATAGTTATACCTAAATGCTCAAACAAGGAGCCACTTTCATTTTTGGACCTAATTGTAATTTACAACTGATGGGATCATGTTTTTAGTGTCATATAATATTTTTATATTCTTTTTATATGAAAGGAAATAAAATATAATGATCCAAGACATAGAAGTTTTAGGCAAACCTATGGAACAAAGCTTAAGCCAAGACCAAATGGAAGGTTTTTTACCATTATATCATGAAATGTGCATCTCAAACAATTTATAAATGATTTTTAAGGAATATCAGATATTTCCAAACTTTTACATTGAAATTAAAGCCAAATAAGTTCATTTTTTAATCCCAAAACTCTCTCAAGCATACATAAATGGTGAAAATAAGCTTGATAGCCTAGGTTTAGATGCTCATATCTTTCACGATGATCCACATGGTTGAAAAATAAGTTAAAAAGAGTTAGATAGAGTTCCTAGCAACCACTTTGTGGAATAATTTTGAAACTTGGATGTGAAAGCTTCATGAACAAATCTTAAGAAGTCAAACTACTTAGAAACCTTACTAAACCCTCAACTAGGTCCGGTTTATGAAAATGGAGTTGGATATCTATTCAAATGGACTAGATTTACCATAATATATATTGGATGTTGAAGATGACTCTCTAAATATCCCTACCATAAAAAATATTTGTATGGACTTGTACGAACATGGTGTAAAATAGGATCTTTTTTACCATTTTTTGTGTTTTACAAGTTCTATAAGGAGTTAAGAGATGAAAAAAAGTTTTGAGGGAATATTGAGACTTTTAATAACTACTAATATTAATTTAATTACCTGAAATAACTTTTAAGTGCCCCAATTAGGTGATTCAACTTAGCCAGTCAAATCTAGCATATTAGACAAGCTAGTGAAGAAGATGGAAAAACTTCAAATGAGATTATTTAAAGGTGTGACTGATGTTTATATTTCCATGGAGTGTCTTGAAAAATTTCATTCACTCCATCCCATATATTTTCATGGATAACTAAAGCCAAATTGGGAGCCAATTATGCAAAGTGAATGGAAGAGCAGTTTTCTAGATAGGAGATGATGATGGTTCCTTTCTAATTATTTCCAAAAGACCAGGAATGTAAAAAAGAATGTATAGGAATGTATTATATCCATAAAATACATTACAATAATCATAAATTATCCTAATTATTTATGGGATGTTCAAATAAAGGCAATTATGAGGGTAGTTTTTTGAGCCAATTGAGGAATTTTCTTGCCACTTTTCATGAAGTTTATGACATGGATTGAAACTTGTAGATCCTAAAATTGCATGGTTCATCCAATATAATTATAAAATGAATAATTACATTATCCTCTTAGATTTACAAGTGTCTTTGTGACCCTTGAACTTTTATTCTTCTCTCTCTCTCAAGTTCTATAAGAACTAGCCATTTTGGCAATGCATTAGATTCTCCACTTGAGTATGGTAAATCCCTACTCATTTGTATACATTTTGATAAATAAAATGACTAATTGTTACCTCTTCCATGACTATTAATAGTGTGATTTACTTTAATGTTGAATTTTCTTAGTGAAGACTATGGATTCCTTAGCAAACTATCACATTCTCTAACCTATTTGTAACTCCTTCTTGTAGGGTATGTGATGTGTTCTAAGAAATGTCAAAGTTTAAGTGAGTTAGTATATTAGTTAGTGAAACTCAATGCATATTTTATATTCCTCCTATCTTTTCACATTCATACATAACCCCACAATGTAACATTGATTCAAGAAGACATAGATTGGAGAGTATATGTTTAGTTGTCTTTTGATTTCAAGTGTAATATTCATATGGTTGGATACCATCAATAGATTTGGTATATCACCTCCCTTATATTAGTTTGATGTTATTTATATTTCTCCATTTTTACCTCCAAAAGTTAGTATTAGTATCAATACAAAGTGGTACATCAAGGGAACTATCCCCATCTAGAGATTCACCTCATTCCTTAGGTTTCCCATAAGCTTAGAGGTGATTATATTGTGCCACTTGGATGAGGAGAGCCTTGCATCTCATCAAAGGGTGTAAATAAAAGTGAAGATAGTTTTTTTCATGCTTGGTGGGACTTTTTTTCCAAGATATTTTGTGGTTTTAGGTGTTGTCTATCAATAATCAACCTTTGGAGGCATCTATCAAAGCATCAATGGTGACTTTGAAGATACATTAGCTGGTAAAGTAGCCTAGGTGATACATAAACTGGTAAATTATCCTAGGTATTCCATTTGAATATTTTTTATAACATTTTTTTTTGTTCCTAATTCCCAATGAAGTTTCATGGTTGACCTTGGATTTGAGTTTTATTCTCTACACATTGGTGAGATATTGCAAGCTTATGCCATTCCCCATCAATATGAACAAGTCCTTGGAAAAACTTATCATGATCCTTACCAACCTCAATATGACCTTCATTAGTTCCAATATGATCCTTGTCATCCCTATAAATTTTTTTATCAATCCTATGAACCATGGCAGCCATATATCCCTTCATTTCCCTCTCCATATAGACACCATGTTGTTGGATAATTCTGTGAAAAAGGCTAATAAACCTCAATATTATCCCTATCATTAATTTTATGATTCCTATCATCCTCAAGAGTATTCATTTAATCCTCAAGAGTATTCCTATCATCCTTTTCATATGAAATAATAGGTTTCCATTGGTTTTACACAAATATATCATTGGAAAAACGTAGCTCTTGCTCATGTAGATGTTACTCTTCCTAATCAGTCCAAGAATTCACTTCCATTAGAACTCACTAGTGCTTTCCTCTTTTCCAAACCCATTCATAAGCATATCCTTAATCCAACATTCCATATCCAACCCCTTTAATTTCCAATGCATCTCATACTCTAGCTCCACCTCAAATCTATGATCCTATCCATCAAGCCTCCATGCCATTTCTTTTCAAATTGGAACCTATCTTGAGAGAAGCAAGTAAAGAAGAGCAAATCCAATTCATGGATGATAAATAGGCTCACATGAGTGATTGTGAGGAATAAATCACCATAAGGAATCCCCTTTGTGAAAAAAAGGAAAATATAATAGCTAATGTCTCTATGTTTGAAGGGATGTATATCCATGGAGGAACCCCTACATTTCACTCTTAGCCTGATTTTGAGTTCTATGTGCCACCTCCACCAAATAGTTCATTTTGTCCTCACTTAATCACCCTTTGCCTTGATTTAAATATGGTATGGGAACCTATGGAGGATAATTTGGTTGATAAATTAATAAAACTCTTACTTGAAGAAAACCTACCTCCTTGGCAGCCTCATTGGGCTAGATCACATGATTTCAAGATGCCTAATCTTGGCATCACCATGAAGGAGAAGGAGATGGAAAATATTGTAGCCCTTGAATAAGATTATACATCTGATAAAAAGGTTATAAATTATCATCATAATCATGAAGTGGAATGTGTTATCAAGGATAGAGAACACTTTCAAGTCATTTCTCAAGAAGTGGTAGTCCTAGATGAGTTTCATGAGACCAAGGTAGAAGAAGTAGCTTTTGAAGATGATCATGAGGAAGAAGGTTTATGGAATAAGTTAAATTCCATATTTAAGGAATTTGGTGATTTTTTTGAAGTTTCTTCTTATCCAAAATATTTCATAGCTAACGATAAACCTAATCTTGTTGATGAGTCTAATGAATATGAGCTTGAGTGTGTAATCAAACATAAAAGTGGAGCTCTTTTTGTTAGTCAAGAACCAACTATCATGAATCCACTTTATTATGAAATGGAGATTGAGGAACACCATCTTAATGACATCATACATCAAGAAGATAATATGTAAGATGTAATGGTTGTAGATGATAAAGAGGACAAAGATGATTGGCAACTACAAATGGAGTTAATTGAAGAGCTTTGCCAAGTTGAGGGCCAAGTGTATGATAAGGTGAAGGAAGAAGTTTCCATGGAATACAATGATCAATATTGGATATATTTTTCAAAGCTCCTTGATGAGCTAGAATATATTATAACTGAGAAGAAGCCTAACCTTGTTGAGAGCACCATGGAAGACAAGAAAGTATGCCTTGCTCAATCATCATTTGAAGTTAAAATTGAGGATATACATGACAAGGTTGAATATGTTTGGATGCAAGAAGAATACTTATACATTGGAGACTTATTTGAATATGTTCTACTTGAGAGAATGATAATTGATGTTTTAAAGAATAAGTCTGATCCATAAAACATCCAATCTAAGGAGAAGCATGATTTACACCATGTTTCATCTCATGAAGAAGGTGATGCTTCAAAATTCCATTTTAATCTAGGAGGGAGGTATGTCTTTTGTTATTTGTATATAATATATTGTTTCATAATTCCCCTAAGTGCTTCGATCACATGTGTGTGTGTTGTGTGTTTACTTTCTTTGTTGTGTGTGTCTTTTTCTTTGTGTGGTTGAGGTAGCGATTAGTTTTCTTATTTTCATCAAAGGTTTGCGGTCAATGGTAAAAATTTTTATTATTTGTGTCAGATTTAGATGAATCTTAATCCTAATGGATTAATAAATATACTATTCTAGTTAGTATAACAGACATACTACTCCTATGAATCACCAATTTGTTGACCAAATTTGACTTTTAGGTCAAATTGGGGTACCCCTAGTAAAAAAATTAGATTGTTAGGTCTATAAGGGGGTATAATATATTGTTATAATGTGTTTTATATGTTAATTTATGTCAACTAATGTTATATTATCTTTGGTTAATTAGTTTTTTATGTTTTTATATCATTTTTAGGTCATTTGAGGGTCAAAAGGGTGCATTTAATGCTTTGTACGGGTTTATTTGGAAATGTGCAAGTGTAAAAAATGTTATTTCATGTACCATGTGTCATTATAAGTTTTATATAACTAACACCACTAAAAATATGGTAGTTTGTTCAAAGAAAAGGCAATTGTTTGGCAAAAAAAAGAAAATGGCACTTGTTTAGCCTCCTTGGGAAGTGTGCCACTTAAAAAATATTAAAATGTGAATCTTTATCTTCCCAAATTTAAGTTACATGTATATTCTAATCTAGATATGTCATTTATTTCTCAAAACTATTTTACTTCCTTTTCACTTCTTTAGACACACAAAAGTGACTTGTAGGTTTATACTTGGTATAGTCAGCATAATGGGTTTCATGTAAAATGATTTTGGGAGGTTTTTTAAAAATAATATACCTTAATTTTAATTTAATAATTTTTTATTAATGGTGGCATGTGATTTATGAATCATCTATTTGAAGTTCACTATTCAAAATTTCCTACTCATCCATGTACTCTACAAGTTTTGATTCATTTTGGCTAATTCCATACAAACTAACTAGTCATATTGGTTCTAGATGATCTTGGATATTTACCTTCATGTATCCCATTATTTTTTTCATGTTTTGTGGTTTTTTGATGAGATAATAACTCCAAATTTTCAAACTAGTCTCTTTTAAGTACAGTGGGCAGTTTTCCACCATCTTTAAAGTTACATGCATTGTCAAAATTTCTAGGGGGTGTAATATGTAATTTATTACATATTTAAATGTAATATAGTTATATTTTCTTCCTTTATCTCATTATATAAATAAAATACTCATGAATGCAATCATAGACCACCATACAACCAACTTGCTATTTTAATGTCATACCAGTCAGCCAGATGCTTAAATGGAAAACCAAGGTGAAATGTGGATGTTTTGGTTTAATCAAATCCTCAAAAGTTAATTGGAATTAGTTTTAAACATTTGAATAAGGCACATGATCCTTTAAATTTAAGCTCAATCTCCATTGCCTAAACATACACTCATTCACATAGTTAGGTAGCCATTGATATCTACAGGTATCTCATGAAGGCTAACATGTTGAGAAGTAAATTTTTAACTAATAAATTTATTGGAATTGAAAATTTTATAATTTTAATATATGGAAGATCTCAAATCTCATTTTAATTGCATTGATCACATATTCTAAAATTCACTCACCCTTACTACATGAATAATGAGATACACACCTACAGGTGGTGCCAACAGAGCATGAAAGTACATTTTGAGGTGTTGAATCAAGTGGTAAATACTTTTTTGGAGTCTGATTATGATAAATTACCATGGTAAACCTCATATAAAAGACTAAGCAACAAGAAAAAATTGATAATCAACCTCAAGCATGAAATAACTAAGTTCAAGGTTATTTTCCCTAAATGGGCAAAATAGAAACCTAAGGGATTTTTGTAGACCTTATACAATATGATTATAAAGTGTTAAAAACCATAAAATGAGTTGAATCAAATTTAATCTAGTATATCATAGAGATATTCAAAGTTTTTAGGGGCAAAGAGTGAGTGAAATATGGTTATTGAGCAGCCTAAAGTGGCCTCTAAAATCATTAAAATCCTACAATAATGTCTATAGGTATGAGTCTAGAAGGAGATTTTCATTCATAGTATAGACAATGGCCTTGAATTTTAGTTTAACATTAAAAATGTTTTAAAGGATGTTAAGTTAGTATAATTACCATAAAGTGGGGGTGATATGTGATTTTCAACCCCTTTACACACCTACTAGTCTGTATAAAAAAACTAAATGTGCATCTACAGCTAGCCAAGGGTAAGGTTAGAGAGGATGTTCCTTTCATAGGAATTAAAGCATGGTTTTAATGTTATTAATCATGGATACTAAAAATAAGTTAAAAAAACATCATCAAATACCTATAAATTCTCAAAATGAGGTCCTCATAAGCTCAATTCACCCCCTCTAAGGCAAAACATAGTTGATTGTGTTGTCCTAGTCAACAGATAGTAAGCATAAAAGGGTGATTTTTAGGTGTTTACAATTTATGAGTTGAGAAAAATGTTCCAATAAAAAACTAAATTAACCTAATAAACTATGGATAAAGTTATAATAACTTATTTTTAATCCTTATCATGCATTTTCACCTAAATAGGGGTCCTTAAAATAAAACACAATCATGACATACAGTGACCAGACTTGGGGACTATTTGTGTGGGAGTGAAAAAGAATAAAAAATATTCAAAACCAAAATAAATTGATCATAAATAATCATGGGAAGTTACCTAAGGTTTTTAAAATCCCAAAAAAATGGTAAACATAACCTACAAGTAGGGGTAAACATGTGTCTCAGTCCAACAGGGTATAGTCTTGAGAGGTTCAATAAAAGGAAAGGTTTCAAGGTGAAAGTATAGATATGAGGGTTATATATTATTATTAATGTCCTTAATATTACTGTATACACCTTATTATATATCCATGATGGATATAAAGGAATGGAAAGATTTCTAAGAAGCAAAACTTAGCTCACACCTTAGAACCCTACACAGTCCATTCTACACAAGATTGTTTTTGAGCCTTTGATGAAGTTGGGAGGTATAAGATTAAGACCAGGGGATAATATTTTATATGGGACATATAAATGGATTGTATATTAATCTCATTTATTCATACTTTTCTAGGAAAATAATCCAGTGCCCTCTATTACCCTCTATTTTATCTCAAATAGAGGACACTCCCCTCATACAAAAACCCTGACAAATGTGAGAGAAAATGATGAAATTTGAAGCTAGAAGATTGGATGACCTTGTGTGAAGGTTGGATAATTTGGAATACACCTAGAAAAACATGGGAAATTAATTATAAGGTGGTGAAACCAAATAGGGTGGTCTAGACATCTAAGGTTGCAATCAACCCTAGTAGGCATAGTTATACCTAGAGGCTCAAACAAGGATCCACTTTCATTTTTGGACATAATTGGAATTTATAATTGATGGGATTATGTTTTTAGTGTCATATAAAAAGTTTAGAGGAATGTGGGATGAAATTAAATCAAATATAATGATCCAAGACATAGAAGTTACAGGCAAGCCTATGGAAAAAAGGCTTAAGCCAAGACCAAATGGAAGGGTCTTTACCATTATATCATGAAATGTTCATCCAAAACCATTTATAAATGATTTTATGGGAATATAAAATATGTCAAAACTTTCAAATTGTAAGGAAAGCAAAAAAAAGGTCATTTTTAAATCGCAAAACTCTCTCAAGCATACAGAAATGGTGAAAACAAGCTCGATAGCCCAGGTTTTGATGCTTATATATTTCATGATGATTTACATGGTTAAAAAATAAGTTAAAAAGAGTTATAGATATTTCCTCTCAACCACTTTGTGGAATAATTTTGAAACTTGGACATGAAAGCTTCACGAACAAAGATTAAGAAGTCAAACTACTTAAAACCCCTACTAAACCCTTAGCTAGGACCAGTTTATGAAAATAGATTTAGATAGATATTTAAAATGGACCAATTTGACTATAATATCTATTGGATGTTGAAGAGGACTCTCTCAATCTCCATCCCATGCCAAAAAGTTGTACATACTTGTATTGACATGATGTAAAATAGAATATTTTTTACCATTTTTGGTTTTTTTTAGGTTATAAGACTTAAGAGATGAAACAAAGTTTGGAGGGAAGATTGATACTTTTACTAACTCTTCATATTAATTTAATTCATTGAAATAACTTATAAGTTCCCTAACTAGGTGATTCAACTTAGCTAGTCAAATCTAACATATTAGCTAAGCTAGTGAAGAATATGGAAAACTTCAAATGAGCTTATTTAAAGGTGTGATTGATGATTATAGGGACATGGAGGGTCTTAAAACATATAATTCACTCCATCCCATGGATTTTCATGTATAATTGAAGCCAAATTGGGAGCCAAGTGTGCAAGGTGCATGGCAGAGTAGTTTTCTAGACAACAGATGATGATGGTTCCTTTCTGGTTATTTCTAGAAGACCAGGAATGTAACAAATGAATGGAGAGGCATTTATGATGTCTAAATAATAAATTAAAATCATAATACCTAGTCATAATCTGTTATGGGATGTTAAAATAGAAGCAACCATTAGGGTAGTTTTTTGAGCCAATTGAGAAGTTTTCTTTCCACTTTTTATGAAGTTTTTGACTTGGATTGACACTTATATATCCTAAACTTTCATGGTTCATCTGATATCCTTTTCATATGAATATTTAAATATTATTATTATCTTGACAAGTGTCATTTGACCCTTAAAATCATCTCTCTCTCTCTCTCTCTCTCTCTCTCTCTCTCTCTCTCTCTCTCTCTCTCTCTCTCTCTCTCTCTCTCTCTCTCTCTCTCTCTCTCTCTCTCTCTCTCTCTCTCTCTCTCTCTCTCTCTCTCTCTCTCTCTCTCTCTCTCTCTCAAGTTATATAAGAACTAGCCATTTTAACATTGTATTGGATGCTCCACCTAAGTCTAGAAAATAGATACTCATTTGTATACCTTTTGATAAATAAAATGACTAATTTTTACCTCTTCCATGATTATTCATAGTGTTATTTACTTTAATGTTGAATTTTTGTCTAGAAAATACATACTCATTTGTATACCTTTTGATAAATAAAATGACTAATTTTTACCTCTTCCATGATTATTCATGGTGTTATTTACTTTAATGTTGAATTTTCTTAGTAAAGACTATAGATTCCATAACAAGTTGTCACATTCTCTCACCTATTTATAGCTTCTTCTTATAGGGCATGTGATGTGTTCCAGGAAATGTCAAAGTTTAAGTGAGTTAGTCTCTTCATTATTTATATTCAAGGCCTATTAGCTAGTCCTCCTATCTTTTCACATTCATCCATAACCCCACAATGTAGCATTGATGCAAGAAGACATAGATTAGAGAGTGTATGTTTAGTTGTCCTTTTATTTCAAGTGTAATATTAATATGGTTGGATGTCATCAGTCAATTTGGTGTATAAAATCCCTTATATTAGTTTCATTTCAGTTATCCTTCTCCCTTTTCACCCCCAAATTTAGTAGTAGTAGCAATCGAAGGTGGTACACCAATGGAGCTAGCCCTATCTAGAGATTCACCTCATTCCTTAGGTTTCCCACAAGACTAGAGGTGATTCCATTATACCACTTGGATGAAGAGGTCCTTTGATCTCCTAAAAGGGTGTAAATCCAAGTTACAATAGTTAGCATGACTAATATGCAAAGTATGGTGTATTTCATTAATTCACAACCTATCTATACTCCTCATTCCCATAAGACATATCGTGTTATCCAAGATTCTTCTCCAACTCATTTAAATGATTGAAGGCAAGAAGATATTATTTTTTTGATGATATAATTTATGATTCTCCCTTAGATGGCACATCTCATACTATTTATACTTCTCTCCCACCAACCAATGCCAATCTAATTTCTAATAACACTTCTTCTTCCAAACTAAAATACCAATCCAAACCAACTAATTATTCATCACCAAACAATTTATAACCTTCTTCTCAATATTCTCATTATTATCAACATAATTTTTAATACTTTTTTAATCCACCTTATGAAGACCCTCTTAATCATTATGCACCTATATCTAACAATCTCCTTATGGGTTATAATCTTTCATCCCAAATGCCTTTTCTTGAACTCATGAGCACATATCAACATCATAGAAACCATCTCATTCAACTCTTATTTGAGATGAATATCCCTCATCTTCCTCTAGCAGGATGGGAGGCTACTTTATCCAGATCTAAGGATAGTATATTACAACAATGTGAAGAGATGTCCATTAACATTGATGAAATTCTATACACTTCTATTTCTTTATTATTTCCTATTTCATCTATGATTCTAGATGAGATTTTGATTCATGCAGATGATCTTCCATCATTTATTAGCATCAAAATAGGTGATATCCAAGTCAAACAATCCTTGATTGATAAGGGTTTTAGCACTTGTGTCACTTCCCTTGATTTCATTAAGACTCTTGGGTATTCTAAATGTAATCTAAATTCTACACACAACACATGCCAAGGATATGATAGAAGGCAAATTCCTCAATTAGGGTGTGTTTGGATTCCTATTACCATCCCAACTATCATTGTTCATGTTAAGTTGATGATCTTTAACTTTCCCCTTTCATATAACATCTTTCTTGTTAGGTCTTGGACTCATCATATGTAAGCTATCACATCTTCCACCTAACAATGCATTATATTTCCTCAAAATGGATCCATTTATAGGATTCAAGGAGACACTAACCCTTAGAATTTTGAACAATTCCAAGATTGTGGTGTCTTCAAGATTTCTACTCTTAAACCTTTACCTAGTGTTCCATTCCATGAGTCACAAAATTTCAACTTTCCTATCAACTCAACCAAAGGTTACTATTATCACTTGTATTTTCACCATTTTGGGATATGAAAAGGCTCTCCTCATCCAAGTGGTACAATGGAATCACCTCTACGCTTGTGGGTAGCCTAAGGAATGAGGTGAGTCTCTAGATAGGGCTAGCTCCCTTGATGTACCACTATAGATCAAACTAAAACTAAAATTTGAGGGGTG